>KZ452022.1:260787-279507 GCA_002786265.1 Apostasia shenzhenica
AACAAAAAAAAAAAAAAAACCTAATAGCGTCAAACCAGCCAATAGTATCGCTATCTATGGATTACCCTTTTCAACCAAGTAACAAAGTTCAACCCTTTTATTAATCAATTCCCTTTCACCAATGCCCTTAAAGCAAACAGAACTCCAATTTCTACCCAAATGTGAAAGTCAAATATGTGATGTAAGCTAAGTAGGCGAGTCCAAGCAACCCATGATTGATCGCCAGAAACATCAACAAATGGGATGATTAAAACATTTGAACTTTTTAAGTATAAGCTGCTTAAATTTCAAGCCATCTCTCTCATGGCTTGTATTTTGAAAAGCTCAAAATGACTTTAAGCAGCTTAAAAAGTTTGAACTTTTGAAAGCATAAAGCTGTTTGAATGGTTTTTTATGTTCAGTGGAAAAATGAACGATGAATCAGCTGAAATTTCTCACATTTCTCCCTACTCGAAAAGTAAAACGAAGCAAAAAAAAAATCACAAATGGGAAACGCTAGCGAGTGAGTTCATAAAGTCTGAAACAGAACGCAAAGAAGAATCCCGACCTGCTCGATGAGGTTTCTCTTGGTAAGTTTGTCGAAGAAAAGGACAAGGGAATACGCGCCAGCCGTCATGAGCACCGCCGCAACGACGTCCTGCAGCACCGTCCCGGTGGCCGCTGCAACAGCGACGTCCGCGCGCAGGAGGCGCATGCTTCCGCTACTGGCGCTGGCGCCGGAGAGAAGCAGAGCAGGCCGCGGGAAGCGGGCACCGAACGAGCCGACGAAAACGGAGTAGCCAGACTGGAATCTCCGGCTGCCTTCCGGTGACAGCCTCGCCGGAGGCGATACTCTCATGAGGCAGCACAGCATCGCCTCTTACCCTATTTCTGTTCGAAAAATATGTATTTCTGCATTTTTTAAGGGCTGGAAATTACTCCACAATCATTTCTCTTATTTTGTTGTGAAATTAGTTGAATTTTTTTTGGATAATTACCAACATGCCACATAATTTAATTTTATTTATATCTTACACATTCATTTTTAATTAATTACACTATATCATTTAAAATATTATAAAATCTTACGTACACACATTTAAGTTAAAACTTAATCAAAATCTATTTTAAAAAAATATTCTGTTAGTAAATCATTAAAGTTATATTTTTACTCTTAATAGTATATATTTTTCTCATCCTCAATACCATAATAAAACGCTGATTTATCTTAAAATCAATTCACATCGCGGATGTCTTCTTCCTTTGTCGCCACCTAAACATTAAAGTTTTAGGATTTTCACTCAAAATATATTTAAATATTCTTAAAATAATATTATGAAATAGCTCAGATTTTTTGTAATGTAATTATAGTTAGGTTATTGAAAAATTATGATTACTCATTATAATAGAAATAAGTTAAAATGTGTGTGTAAGATTTTATAATATTTTGAGTGTGCATAGCATAATTAACTAAGAATTGATGGATAAGACATAAATAAAATTAAATTATGTAGCATGTAGGTAATTATCCCTAATATTAAATATTAATATCTATATTAATTGCATTATGATTTTTCCACATAAATCAATAAATTAATCAATATTGAATTATTGGTCTAGTTTATTGGATTAAATCATCCAATCTTGGATAAGTTAATGAAATTTATTAAATAATTCATTAGGCTATTAACACTTTTTTATGCGATTAAAAGATACATACGGTATAAGAGCAACTTACACATGACACGTGATAGGAAGGAAGGCAAGCGACGTAATGAACGTGGTATCTTCGGCTTAGAAATAACGTGCAACTACTAAAGTGTTCTTAGACTTGAGCTTTTTTCTTCGCTGACAACTTACTGAAACTAGCTCTTAGCAAGACTTCTTTTTTATTGAATAGGGTATCTTCGACGATCATTCACAATTAGCGTTGTCATCGACATCGACTTCTATACAATCCTCTTTATTCGGATTTGGTTGGAAGCTGGATATGGTGGCAATTCCACGATGACTAAATAACGTACATATTCATATTTTTTAAATTTAACTTCAAAGTCCCTGAATTTTAATAAATTATCTGAATCTTTTTTTATGTTTTAATAATTACAAATATTTTAAATTATCATTTTACCTCCTAATCTCTCTCTACCCTCCCGATCCTCGCGCACGCGCGAGGTCGCGAGGTCACTAGATCGAGAGAAGAGAGAGAAGCCACCTCTCTCTCTCCTCCCGATTTTCGTGCATGCGTAAAGTAGATAGGTATAATGGTACTTTAAAATATATAAATAATTTAAACTAATCAAAATTGATTAAATTTCATATTTGTAATAAAAAACAGTGAAAGTGATGAGATTTTGAAATAGGATGAAAACCACAATACTTTCACGACCTCAGTGACTCAAAAGAAAGTTTTTAAAAAATTTTGTTGCAATATTATTCTATCGTCAATAGCCCCAATGCAATTTACCCTATTATATATAATGTAATATAATAATAATTTTAATTAATTAATTATCAATTTAATATTATATCGATTATTACTCTCTATTGCCTCACTATTCTTTTTTACCCATTCGGGCCTAGGCACTTCTTCAAAGTGAAATCCTAGCCACTAGTTAGAGTCACCTCCGTCAATCCCGATTGATTCATGCATCATTAATAGCCGGTTTGCGTCACCTCCATTATTAGACTCCCACTAATCACTGTCCCCTCTGTTTGGCCTTCTCTATTTAGTTGATATCTCGTTTAACGATCTTCGTTCGGCCTTCTGCTTCACACTAATCTCCAAACCTCCCTCTGCTGAGAAGTTATTGGGTTCGGACGGCGCACCGTTCGGAATCCAATCAGAGGACGCCACGTGTGACATATAGCTGGGTCTGGGCACACATGGCGCCCTCTGATTGGGCGTCCGAACGGTGCGCACCAAATAATTTTTCCCCTTTGCTCCTTCTCGGAATTGTCAACCTCACTTAAACCCCTTGATTTGAGATCTTGGCTCAGCCAAAACTAAAAGAGCCGTTAAAGAACTCAATGAAGACGCGAAATGCGGCTAATGCATTAGCTCGATGAAGAATATGTCAAAAATTTAATTCAACCAGAGAAAATTAAAGTCATCAAAAAGCTTATTTCAACAATTGCTTTAGAATTGCTAAAGTGTCACCCCAATGAAAGCCCATAAAATAATTGAAATATCGAAAATTGAATCGATTTTAGTTTGAATCAAAATTGAGCCACTCTAAACGAGTCGATTAACGAGCCCAAAGTTCGGCTCGGTAATGATTTTGTGCCGATTTTGAGCCGGGATAGATTTGGCTTTATCCCAACTCGAAATCTGCTCGAATTAAAATATATTTTATATTATAATATATATGTTATATAATATATATATATATATTATAAATCGAGTCGATCTCGAGCTGGATCGAGTTGAGCTTACCCGGCTTGAGATTAGCTCAGAAAAAAAAAGAGATTCGATTTATTTTCAAGCAGGCTCTAAAATGAATCGAAATCGGCTCGAAGTCGAACCCAATTGACTTCAAGTCGATCGAAATGTGATCGATCTGATTTCGAGCCGGTAATCAAAACTAGGGCTGTTACCGATTCGATTTCGAGCCGGTATTGACTCGACTCGAAATCGGATCGGTAACGGCACTAGTTTTGATTGCAAATTTTTCATGTCCCTTTTATGCTATGATAACTCATTTTCATGCCCTTATCACAGTATTACGCTCTCTTCCTAACTCAGGATCAGATCAGCCATATTATTATCATTGATATAATATATAGTTTTTGACATATTTTATATCTTTTACATGATTTTATATAATTCTTTTTTTATTCTTCATAGATTTTATTTATTGAGTCAAATTTACGTTAAATGAGTCGTTTGAGTTGAATTTTATTTTACGTGTGGGAATAGCCACTTCGTGCCTTCTAAGTTGTGAGGTTCATTTATTCAAGTCGACTCAAATTAAAGTTAAATAAATTTAAATTATTTTCAATTTGTGTGATTTAAGGCTTTGTTTAGTTTAGTAGCTTAAAAAGGTCAAATTAATATTTTATTAATAATTTAAGTTAATTATAAATTTTAATAATTTTATTATTAAAAATTAATTTTATTTTGCATCTATTATAAATTTTAATATTAAAATTAACATTATATTATATCTAACGCTTTGTAATATTAAAGTAGTTTTACTTTTAATTAATTTTATAAATTAATTTATTTTTTCTCTCGTAAAAAAAAAACTCAAATCAAATGAGCTCTGCAAGTAAGTTGGGTCGGTTGGTAAGAAAACTGAAAACTGGGGAACTAAACGGTAATTGTTTTATTAATATCGATCTAAAGCCGCCGGTTTACCCATGCCCTAATCGCACTGCTCGCCCCAATCGCCGCAGCCTTCTTCTCCACCGGCAAAGATCTCGCCTACGCCGCGCCTTCCGCCGTGGCTGTACGCACGACGACGAGCGCGACAGCCCACTTCCGCCCACGAAGAACCTTCTCCGGGCCATTCGGACGCACATAGAGTTGCAGTGCCTTGGTTCCTCTTTCTACAAAGTCCACGGAGATATTAGATGATGCTGTTTTTGTTGATGGATGCCTGGGTTAGCTCGCTGCAAGAATCTTCGAGAAGATTTGTTTTTCCTTGATTCGTCTGGTTGGCGTAGGTGGTGTTCGCTACTGAGCTGGAGGCGGCTGGGGCTACATTCCTTGGAGATTTGAGTTTTTTTGGGAATTAGGTTTTTCTTTTCTTCGCCCCTACTTGCTGAATTACCTGTTATTCAATCCCCTGTACCATTTTTTCTGATGGTTGCAACTCCCTAATAGAGTGGGAAACTGATAATTTAATGGTTGGATGTTCTACGTTTAGCTTGTTCTTCAAATGATTTGACCGTTTGAATGAATCCATGGTTAGGCAGATGAAATCTCTCAATTGACAGAAATGTCTTCCTAGGTTTTTGGTCGATTTGATCTAGTTGAATTGGGAAATCAATTGGATCAAATTGATTGAAGGTCAATTACTTGTTTCCTACATGTTAATCAATAAATTTTGACATTAGTCAATTTGTGAAATTGATTGAAAGACAATGATATATCTAGATTTTGATCTTTCTCACATCCATCTCAAATAAGCAACATTACACACATACCCAATCTCCATTCGATTGTAGCACATTGGACATAACAAAATAAATAAGCATGCCTGATTGCTGGAGAACATAAGCTGCTAAGCTCAGGGATCAGGTTGTAGCATTAACGGCATAGTTGCTATTGTTAGTCAAGCTGGCCCTCATAGAAATCTTCATCAAACTTTTTTATTCTCCGCATCCATTTATTGTCGCTGTTTTAGTTGATATTTTCTTGAGTTAATTTCATTTGAGACCTTTATAATTCTATGCATGCCTATAAAAACGTAAACTGTCATCTGGGTCCCTCCCACCCAAAATTATGTTATTTTTGACAAATTTCATTAATTTTGACGGTCAAGTTGCTATTTAAAAAAATTAAAAATCACATTTAAGCATTGATAATTGCTATTGTAGGCAAGGATATAAAGAATGAAAATAACAACAATTGAAAATGGTTAAATGTATTTTCAATGCTTAAATATTTTTTTTATTTTTGAAAATAATAATTTAACGGTCAAATTTAATAGAATTCATAAAAAAGGACTCACGTGGAAAAAAATTTTGTGGGAGGGTCAATGGCATTTTTTTTGTTTTTGTAGATCTTGGAATTAGAGGTTTACTTCAGATGCCAGGATGGAATTACCCATATTTTCTATTCATCCTCTTTTTACTATCTGGTTGTATCCTGAAGAATTTCTAACTTGTTCTTTTCTTCTGTTTCAGCTCTGTTTCAGTCCTCTAGAACCTTTCATTAATGCTCTTTGGAGCTTTCTTCTTTTTGTATAATGCTTATATATTTACTGTTTCAACCTTTCAGCCTGGTGCTGTTTCTGGTCACCGGTTTGCTTGAACAAGCTACTTCAAATGCTTGATCTTCCATCTGTGACCTTTAGGTGTAGTTTTATGAAGAAATTCATTGTGTTATGTAGAAGGGCTGAATTGTTGTTTGGTGATTCCTTTATCTTTACTTTGGAGTTGGATTAACTTCTAAGTTCTATCACGAAGTTTGTGCTTTTTCTATGATTTTGTTTTGTTAAACTAAATTATAATCATGGAATTTAGTGCTATATGCAAGGCTTTGTCATTGATATTGAGTGATACCGGAGGATGCCCATCATGTGGAATGTATATAAAAATTCATTTGATAAATATACTTGAAAATATTTTAAAAGCCAACTTTGAAAACTAATTTTTTTTTTAAAACTAGAAGTTTGTACTAACTGAATTAACTTCCTGTTTAATCTCTTATTGGGTTAAAGGTTGAATTATAGTGTCCCTTTTTTATTGGTAAAAAAAATTGGTTTTGTTTTTCCTTTCAGGTTTGATAGTTTGGACTGGTTAATCAAACTTGATCACCCATGACTTTGGCCCTTTCTCCCACCTCTATACTGGTTCATCCATAAATTTTCAATCCAATAAGAGAAAGCGTTGAACTTCTAACCTTCTCCAATCAAAAGGCATGATCACTGGTGGCCAAAACTTCGTTTCATCTCACCCAGCTTTCTCCAATGATGCGAAGAAGATTCTCGTCTGCACTGGCAACAAGGTCTCCATTTTCAGTACATCCACAGGCATGCTGGTAAGCATATAGTTTAATTATGTGTATTTGGTTTGGTGTAAAGACATTGGACCAATAAACAAGAAATGGGTTATGAAAAAGTTGGGCCTTTTCATCCTTAGATAACGGAGTTGAGAGGTCACAGTGATCTAGTCACTTCAGTCATCGTTGTCCCGATTTCTGGCCCTGTAAGCAAGGTTATGTCCTATTGCTGGACTTCATCAATGGACGGGACCATTTGCTATTGGGATTTCGTATTACCGGAGGTGATAAAGAAGGTCATGGTTCAGCTTCCAGTAATTTCCATGGTAAGTAAAGTCATCAGCTCTCTTACCTTGATTGAAGTTTTGTATACTCTTCGAGTTTGATACTTTGTTGTTGGTTGATCATGGTACGTGGGCTTTGGTTTCATTCATTTTTCACACATTGGTCTGGTTATTATTTGTTTGACAAATGTAAGCATGGCCTTGATGACTTGTGTATGTCGGATGATTTTTAGCACCTTCTTACAGGTTCTTTTATAGGAATATGTTTTTGGGTTAGATTTGGTTGTTTTGGGCAAAGAGAGAAAAATATATATTTTTGGGTTAGATTTGGTTGTTTTGGGCAAAGAGAGAAAAATATATATATATATTTATGTTATGATGTAAAACCTAATTATTAATATTGATATTTGTGTTGGATGTTTGATAAAGTTGATTTTTTTTTATTGGAATATGTGTAGGATGTGAAATAAAATTGATTTATAATGTTGAAGTTTGTGTAGGATGTGAAATAAAGTCAGTTTTTAATATTAAAAATTGTGTATGGAAATATATATAAAAAATTAGTTAGGTGTCTCTAGGTTGGGTTGAGGGTGTTTGGGGTGCTCATGGTGAACACAACCTTAGTAGGCCTATTAAGCATAAATGACCTGCCAACTTTAGTATTCTAAAGAAATAATGTATAATTATTGTTCTATTGAACGTGATATGGTGTTATAGAAACTAATGCCATTTCATCTTAATTGTACTGCAAACTTGTTTGTGATCTAGTTATTTTATGAATTTTTATCTGCCTAGTTGGTTTAAATTACTGGCCTATATTCTGGACTTTTATGGAAACATTAATGCTTATTGTTATTGATAACAAAATGAATACCTCAGAATATGCATGAATATTACAATACAGTTTGTGATTTTTTTCTTACTTATTTCTCTTGTAAAATATAAGTTCTATTGAAAAGAAGAGATGTAACCTCTTCATAAAATCATATGTACATATCATGTTCGGTACACACTAGTATGTTAATCCATACCTAAAATGCCATCAAGAAGTTTAAACAAATAATTGATAGTTTCCTTGTTTGTTCCTCATTCACAAATAGCACAGTAGGAATTGATCTCTCTTTTTCTATAGGCATAATGTGTCTTCTTTATCTTAATGATTTATATATTAGGTGTGGGTATAAGTATGTCTAAATTAAGTCAATTTTAAAAGTTTTTTGGTCTAATTGCAACCACGTTGGCATGATCAAAGAATTTGAGTTAGTTTTAAGTAAAGTGCATTGTTGTACAGTCAAAAAGCATCCTTTTTATGTAAAAAAATCATCCTAAAATTGCTCAGTCTATTAGACAAAAACGCATCTAATAGATAAATGTTTTGCGTTGATAAAAGCATTTATCAATGGTATCAACTTTCTTGCATGATTTCATAGTGATGTATAGCGTAAAAACAAATTAGATTCAGAAAATTATTGACCAGAGTTTCTAGTTTGAGGCATACTTGATAAGTTGTATCCATAGTTTACCAATCAAAGTGCTAGTTGACCACCGAATTCAACCAGATGAGTGAAATCATGTAGGAATATAAGCTTGTTTTTGGTAGATGAAATGCTTAAATTCCTTCAGCAGGTACTCAGAAAAGTTTTATACATATCGTTCTTTTACAATTTTTTCCCTGATAAGAGATTTCAGTGTCTGAATTGTTCTTTTTTAATTGCATGTCGGCTCTTATTGAGATTGTCCATGTACTGTTCTCTTGTAGGTGATCCCAAATATATCATGTTATTCGATTGGGAATAATGAGAAGGAATCAAAACTCTATGCAATTGTATCAGTTGATAATTCGAGCAATCTATCTGATCATCCAAAAGCTTTACATGGACAAGTTCAGTTGTACAATTTGACTGATTCTCGTCGGATAGGAGGATTACTAGCTGAGGTACAGCCACATGGGCTTAATGCAAACTTGTGGAACAACTCACCTCATTTTCTTCTCTCTTAATAATTCTTGGGTTTGCCATAGGAAAATCTTGCCTTTGCATGTTTTTGTAAAAAGACAATAAAATATTTGTTTGACTAGGTTCCAATGGGCAGCTATACTCCCCTTAGATTTCTCCTTCACTAATATTCTTTTAATCATAAGGTTTACTACTAAAGTTTTGTTTGGCATTGCTGTGCTATACAAAAAAATTGTGCTGTATAGTTATTCGAAAAAGTGCTTTTGTATAAAGCTACTTAATTAAAATTACTATTAAAATTTACTTTCAAAAGAACTATCATTTGATAACAACTGCTGTGTTGTTTAATCAATCGATACTTTTGACCAAATTGATCACATATAAGCTTATTTTTAATTATATATATAATTGATAGATAATAATATGTACTTTGTTGATAGATAGGGCTATTACATATTTGCCACTAAATTTAATTATTTTACATATTTGATAATTATATTTTTAATATTTTATGTTGATCACAAAATTCATATAAAAATTACAACTTTGTGACATGAGTTATAATTTTCATATGATTTTTGTAGTCAATATGTCATAGTAAAAATTTGGGTGTCTAATATGTAAAATAGTTAGATTTTAGAGGCATATATGTAATTTTTCTTTATTGTATGTATATTATTTTATATATAATTAATTTGATTTTATATTTTTGTAATTACACCTATTGTTTTAAATATAACAATTATATGTGTATTACCTATAGATTTTTTAAATATATGTTAAATAATTAGTAGTTATATAAAATAATTATAATTATAATTACTTGGAATATTATAGGACATAATATAAAATGTGTAAGGATAAATTTATTGTAAATTATTTAAAACAGTTTTATGAAAAGTAACTATCCCAAAAAATAACTTTTTTCAATTTTTGTACTCCTACTTTTAAGTTTTTTAAAAGATGAAATTTCTTTCATAGTTATTTTACCAAATACAGCTTTTGACTTTTAGCTATATAAAAAATGTATTTTCCCACCAAATGCTGAAGTTAGTTTGATGGACTTCATTTCTATGTGCTTTATATGTGGATACATGATCATTCTCTTTTGCATTTTTTCACCAAAGTTCTGGATCTTTTTTTGTTTGAATCACTTTTATTTATTGAACAGTGGTGTCATTTTTTTTGGTCTATAGACTCAAAAACCGGAGACAATTCATGTGAGTAAGACGGGGGAGCTTTTTGGCATAGTAAACAAGCGGAAACTATACATATGGCGGATACCTGGTAAACGATTTAGAAGTGATGAAGTAAAAAAGATCAAATTGCATCACACAAAGAACCTTAGCACTCTTGCATTCCATCCAACCGAAAGAATTATTGCTGGTGGGGACATAACTGGAAGAATTTTGATTTGGAGAGGTGTTGGAAAGAAAAAATTTGTAGACAGCGTAAGAGATAAGCCAAAAATTGTACAAGAGGAGGAGAGGCCTGGTGTAAGAGGAAATGATGATGCTGACTCTTGCACAACATGGCATTGGCATGCAAATGAAGTGACATTTCTTCTTTTTTCTACTGATGGAGCTTATCTGTACTCAGGTATGGTGATTTTGACTTGAAGATTCTTAATGGAGGATTGAACCTCATTTTGGACAATGTTAGGTAGCAGATGATTGGCTTGCTGAAGTAGATGTGATTTTGGTGCTATCAATTGTTTGGTCACTAATATTTTGGAAGAAATGATTTAACTCTTGTTTTGATTCCATCTGTTTGAGAGCTCTTTTCAAGGTGGCATTATTTGACTGATAATATTCTTATTGTTTGGTTTGTTAATTGCATATTTCCAATTTAGTCTTAAAGCTTTAGCTGCCATATATCAGCATTGATCAAGTTTTTGGTGCCTTTCAGGAGGGAAGGAAGGAGCTATTGTGGTTTGGCAGCTTGACACAGGAAAGAAAAGGTTTAAACCTCGATTAGGAGCCCCACTTATGTTTTTCGTAGATTCTCCAGATCCTGCTCTTTCTTGTGTAAGAATTTACACTTTTGCAAATATCAGAATAGTTTTTTGATGAATATGGTCTGTGGATTATTTTTTGGTATCAACAAGTCCTGTACCTTATTTCTAAAAGTGGAAATTAATTTGAATCAAGGGTAGTAATCCCTATCTTTATAGCGTAATAATATGCATGCCAGTAATGTGTCTTGCAATTTATGGACAAGAAATCTTACGATCTGCACTTCTATTGTAGTTGTATGTCCAAATAATTATTCGATTAACCTAATTTTCATAACGCGAGTGTTTTGAAGCTGGAGGGGAATGTATGTAGAGATTTGCTGACTATTTTATGGAATCTTGTCACAGAAAAGTTTAGTAATTACTTAAAAATAAATGTGATAATCAATAAGTCCAAATATGCAAATAAAATGGTTAGTTACTTCAACAAAGGTGACCCATTCATTGTAGCATAATAGTATAATAGAGATGGGACGATAAAACTACAATGAAGGAGGCTCTAACGGTCTTTCGAATGGGTTGTTTTCATTGGGATGGGTGAGACATGAGTTGCAAGGGACAGAATCAGTTAGGACACTAGATGAATCTTCTGTTACCCTTGAAATTGATGTGAGTGGTGATCAAATTGGATAGGTGTGACTGCAAAGTTTGAATTTGAAACTTCTTGTCGGCTTTTTGTCTTGCCCAACTTGAATGATTAGGAGTTTCATGCCCTGCCCTCTTTGAATTTGTTTGGGAATGGTGACAGAGAAAGTTGGTAATTTGGGGAACTATAGGTAAAATAAAATAAAATTGATGGGTAGGGAAAGTAAGTCGAATGCAGTTCGAGTTAGTTTATAGATAAGATTCAAAGTTCTAAAAATAACATGCAGAAGCTTTAATGACTATTTATGTATTAAACTAGATTTAAAAGAGGCTTTATATTTTAGACATTAACAAAACTACTTTAAATCTAAAAGAGAGGAGATTTAAATTTAGATAAAAAAATCTAATATGAATCTGCCATGATTTGGAAATATTTTTAATTTAAAATAAAACTACTTTAAAGTTTAAATATTTTAATATTATTTTAAATTATAGAATTTAGATATATATTTTTTTAATTTCAGGTTTCAAAATTTTTATATTCATGATTCTAAAATTCTAAAACTTTTAAAGCAACCACTATTGAATGCGAATATGCCTTAATGCGAGGTTCAAGATAATACGAAGCAATGATAACAATATAATTGCGTATTATTCTTGAGCAAATTGACATTAAATTAAATTAGGAATATATCTTAAAAAAGATTAGAACATAATCTGAACTAACCTTTATTATAGCATTTAGTTCAATGAAAATCAAAGCAAGAAAATCTCTGAATTGGTCTTAATGGGTAAAGATGACATCCAAACATGTGATCGAATTGAAGAACTCATAAAATACTTCATGCAAAGAAATATCCGAAAGTAAAAGAATAAAGAGTAGAAGAGAAGCACTCAATAAATAAAATTACAGGTGATCATCGCAACGATCTAGGAGTGGGAAGTCTTAACAACTTGGAGAATTGTTGCAATAACTCAATTCTTAATCGCTGTAATGACTGATAGAGGTTGCATTTACCACAAAAATCCATGCATGGACAAAACAAAAGCTCGAATTTCATTCATTCATAAGACTAGGGGAGCCAAATTAGGCTTACATGACTGCTAGTTATAGGCAAATAAAAAAACTTAAAATAGTAATAAAGATATTCTAAATAAAGTCTAGACCATAATTTCATTAGCTAAAATATTACTTGGCTAGTGCAGTTAATATTTCTTCTCGCTATTAAACAGTATATCTTGTTAGATATGTATGAAAATAATTTTGCATGATATATGTTTTATTTTAAACCAAGCTTTCTTCACTGGCTAATGCGTGTGTTGATTGGTTAATGCCAATGCAAGTCCTTCACCCAACAGTGTATTGAAATTACTTGTTTTATTATTATTTTGTAATCCATTCAATCAAGCTTTCTATGCATGGGATGGTCAAAGGCTGGTTAAAACCTTCACAAACTTGATTGAACCAATTAGTTCACGTGCATAAAATTTGAAGTTTGATTAAATTTCATTTGGCTGAATATGGTAGCAACACGACCAGTGCTAGATTGGTGCACACCACTATTGTGAAGTTAGATTATAATTGAGCAACTTGCATATGATTCTGAAACAAACTCTGATGTTGACTACTTTGAAGCTAACTGATATAAAACCAAATCTGTCTATTGAATAAATTATGGGGTTGCTTGGCATCAACACCACGACATGCACCTTATGCTTGTCAAGGCGTGTCGTCATCGTAAACATTCTGAACGTCTCAATGCTTCATTAAAATTTAGGTTGAGAGATTTTTACCTGAAATCCTAACCCTTTTCTTTAATAATTGACGTCAACTTATTCAAGCTCATTGTCCAAAAAGTGCAATTGTATTTCATTCATCAAATATGTGTACATACTTTGGACCCAATAAGCAGGAAACTTTTCCCACCATAATCCTAAGTAGATAACACGGAATTAAAAAAATAGATAACTAAAAAAATTAATGATGATTCAAACTAATCTAATTGACCAGTTGGCTCGACTAGTGACCACTAGACTGAATTCTAGCCAAACCTAACCCAAATTGAAATTAAAAAAATGGCTTGGTCAAATAACCAACTCTATGCTGACTTGATCCATCTAGATAGGAAGTGCATGATCTGCTCCAGTACATTATTGATGAACCCAACCGTATTGGCACACCTTGGCTTAGATAGACCCAACCATCACGAGCTCCATAGGTTTCCACACCTTATTTGAATGTCAAAATGGTAAGCACACCTCTAAGATTTTTGTTTTATTTCTTCTTTAACTTAGGTCTGTGCAGAAGTTTGAGTCTTTTAGTTTGTCATTTGAATTAGTTGTAAATTTAAATTTTAGAGATTAATTTGTTTTAAATTGTGAGAATATATTTATTATTTATTGATAGAACTAGAACATGAAATGCATATTAGTCTAAAGAATTCTGTCGGGGAACCGTAAATTCGAATGCATATCAGTCTAAAGAATTCTGTTGGAGAACCATAAATTCGTCAAATGTAAGTTGCTATAGAATGAGTCCAATTCAATTCATATTTCCATTTTGTAAGTATTCCGTAAATGTATCTTTTAGCTTTTCTTTTTCTGATTTTTTGATACTTCAAAATATGCATTTTCTTTACTGACATCAATAATTTCAGATATCTTGTGCAGATAATCAAATTCATTTGCTGAAGATGCCCACCATGGAAGTCATGAGGTCTATTTCTGGAATTAAGGTTTGTGGTATCTTTATTCCATGTGATGCTTGTTCTTCTATTACATGTATACACACATGCATTACCATTAAAAAAGTAGTTCTTACACTTTGTGTTCAGCTGCCTTCCATATTTCCAGATCCACCTGAATGTTTGAACTGTAAACTTTCGTTTGATACTACTGCTGGATTAGTTGTACTACCCGGTGAAGATTTTTGCATACAATTCTTCAGCTTGTTTGATAACATGGAAGTTTCCCAGGTCTGCAGTGGTGACCACTTTTCAATTAGCAAACAATATTTTGTTATTTAGCTTGGACTATTCATGAGATGGTTATTTTTAACAGGTCCAAGTATGTGAAAGGAACTTTCAACCCGTTGATGATGTCATGGTAACATATTTGGGCCTCAAGACTAGCTTCCACTGTCCTCTAATTTTCAAAGCATGCCTTGCATTCCTTTCTTTTGAAAGCATTAAGCCAAGTATTTAAAATATCTGTTAATGTAATTAAAAAAACTGTATTGGTGACTCCATTTTGTATTACTGATGTAAAGCCACTCGGTTGTTGTTTCTGCCCTTTTTGTGAAAGTAATAGCTTTTGCTAATTAGGGGAAGTCGGCATTGTGTAATAGAAATCTTTTATCTAGCTAACATCCCTGTTAAGAAAGTAAAATGATAATTAATTGCATATATTTTTATGTTCTCAAGTACGTTCCAGAGAAATGTGCTTATTTCCCTTGTACATGATAAAAGATAAAAACAACAATAACAGTGGCTACAAGTCTTACCTTAAACCTTTTGAAGGAGATTAAAATTGTACATGATAAAAGATAAATCTGGTTTCATTTAATGAATTTTCTTCCTTTAGAGTTAGTAAGATTACCAATATTTTTATGTTTGCAGGATAACATGAATCTTTGTGTATGTATGTATTGCTCTATTTCTTTTCGTTGATGCTTTTACAGCAAGATTGGAGTATTGGCATCTTCTAGTACTTAAATTGGCAAAATGCTTTAGTTCTTTTTGGGCCTTATTTATTTTCAACTGATCAGGTTTCTAATTTGGCTACTGTAGGTTTTTGTTGCTTTGACTGCTCTTTCCCAAGATAGCTCTATAATGGGTACTGTCGATGTTAAACTTTCTGAGATGGGATTGGGAGGCTTGGTGACCCTGAAATTTTGGAGTACTGGTTCCCGTGTTGGAGAATATTCCTTATCCACTGTGATTTATGAGCCTCACAGGTTACACACAAACTAGGACTTGAATATTAATATTTGCACTAGCTTTTTAGTACTTGGAATTTTGTGTTTTAGTTGTTTTTTACTAATCAACACATCACAACACAAGGAATTCAACATTACCTCTCCCTGTTCCTATCAGGCATATGTCAAACTTTGTTCACAGTATGTGTCACAACTTTTGGTATGTTAAATTGGATGTTTTGTCTGAGACTTTCAAGGATGGGGAAGCTTTTCAAGGAAAATGCCTTCAAGCCACCAGCTATTATAACTATATAAACATTAAGTAACTTGGTTATATTATAAAATAATTTGCATAAGATACAGTTAGCAATTACTATTGGGGATCTCTCGTTATAAGGGGGAGGAAGTCGGGAATGCCGTTGAAGAAAGCTTCTCAAAGAATTTCGTCATCAAAGAAGACCTCAATTGAAGTTTTGAGTAAAATGCTCAAGCTGAGGTTTGGAAACCTCGAACAATGAAGTATCACAAATGAAGATTTTTGAATCGGTGTTTGAACCTTTGCTAAATAGGAAGCTTCGATGAAGTGATTCTCTTCATTGATTGGAACAAGGTTTGGCAAACCTCATTCGAAGTTCTCAAAGAAGCAATCTTCTAGAAGTGGCATCAAACTTCATGGAGATCTCTCACTCAAGGAGTTGGTCGTTCATCCATTCATTAAAAAGTGTCTTCCTCTTCAAATAGAATGGGTGCTTGTAGAAGGCCAAAGAATCTTAGATAGTTATGGAAATGACTTCGTAGACCTACCAAATGTTCGTGGAGTACGAGCCACATCAGCCTCTAACTGAGTTGCTAGGGGAGCGCTTGCACTTGACAGTTATGTGCAGGGCATTCTTGGAAGAATGCTTTGAAAAATTGTTACCTTTCTCCTGCTATAAAATGGGCATTGTTTAGAGGAGACTTCCGAAATGAAGCCTGTGAGCATCCGAAGATCCTCCTGGAGAGGTTAAGTCTTGCTATAATAATCTGAAATAGTGGGTGATCTAGTCTGCAAAGTAATGTCATCGCTGTCACTGTTGGAGAATCTCGTTTTCACTTGAGGAAATCTACTATGAAAATCTTTATTTCCAGAAAGTCATTGAAAATCTACTCAATCCAAATCTTGTTATAATTAGTTGCGTGGCTTGTAGCAAGCATGACTTGTTCGAAGTATCACGTAAATTCTACAATCATCTATCTTCGTATGAGTACTAGATCTTTGAAGAGTGTTTTCTACATTTGCTCTTATGTTTTTGACTCGGTGTTTGAAGAAGCGACAACCCATGCTCCATGGAAGAAGGTGGAGGGTCTATATGAACAGAAGAATGTGGGCAACAAGACTTTTCTTGTCGAGAACCCTGTTAACTTGAATCTTAGGGAAGGAACTTCTATTTCTTAGCATCTGAATAGTATATCTCCTAAGCTTTGGAAACAATGAGTTTGGGTATGGATTGTGGGCCTGAAGGAGAAAAATATTGTCAAAAGTTGTGATGTAACCTTTTTTGAAGACCAAATTCTTGAAGACATCATGGCAGTAAGGAAAGAGGCACAACCCTCGCATGTCATCACCAAAAATGACAAAGAATCGACTCTAGCTGACGGAGGACCTAGAAACTCTAAAGCCGAAGTTCAAGAAACTATTGAAGGAGGAGACAAACAAGAAGTCAAGTAAGTCTTTGAGGATGCATCTACGACAATGCTTGATGAAGAAATTCTGAAGAGATCTTTGAGAATGCGACGACCTTCAACAAGGAATTCCATTAACAATGCAGATAAATTTGAAAGCATCAAAGACACGTTGAAGACCAAAGATGCCTAAAAGTAGCGTAAGTCTATTCATACAAACTGTTAAAGTTGCCTGAACGTTGAAAAATGTAGAGAATAAGTAGGTGTAAAAGATTAGGCTAGAGAATTCATGCTCAAATTACAAGGTTTGACTTGCATTAAGAGCTTAGAATAGAAGGGATCGACTTTGAAAGGATTTTTTTGCTGGTGGTAAAGATGACATTGATTTGCACCTCCTTGGGTTTAGCTGCAAATCTCGATCTCATGGTTGAACAGCTCGATGTTATGACAACTTTCTTCCACGGGAATTACAGGAAGAGATATATATCATGCAACCTTAAGGCTTCAAAGGGAAGGGTAAAGCACCTTATGTCTGTCAACTAAAAAAGCAGATTGTACGGCTTGAAGCAAGCTTTGTGGTTGTGGTATAAAACGTTTGACTTGTTCATGGTTGGCCAAAAGGATCGGCGAACAACCTTAGATCATTGTGTTTATTTGAAGAACAATGAAGGCAATGACTTCATGGCTCTACTGCTATTCTTTGGTGATATGTTGATCATTAGAAGAAACATCTAAGAGATTAGAATGCTGAAGGTTTAGCACAACAGAGTTATGAGGTCTTTGGGTTTTGGAAAAGAAGATATTGTGCATACCGATGCAAGGAGATTGTAAGATGAAGAAGCATTATTTGTCGTAGGAGTCTTACATGGAAAGACTCTCTGAAGGTCCAACATGGATAGGGCAAAACCAGTTGCAACCCATCCGGGAAGTCTTTTTCGACTATCCACCAAGTAGAGTGTTATAGACAAAGAGAAGGTTACAATCTCAATAATTATCTATTCATCAATGGTGGGAAGCCTGATGTATGCTATGGTGTGTATGATGCTAGATATATCTCATGCTATTGGAGTCGTTAGCTTTATCCCTTCATAATCTCAGAAGGAAATATTGGGTAGTCATAAAATAGACCCTTCGATATCTTTGAGGCACATCAAAGTTAGCCCCTAGCCGAAGCGGATGGAGAGCTATCACGTCGCAGTCATAGTTGCAGAAGTACATGGCACTTTCGATGGAAGTTGAGCTGATCACAACAATAAAAAGAGGGGGCAAGAAGTTGCTATGTATAGAAGAGTCTACTCGAACAATTGGCGTATAGTCGACAAATATTCCATATACTGTGATAGTTTGAGTGCTATTCACTGGCCAAAAACTCTAGTTTTTACTCAAGGTCAAAGCACATTAAAGTATGTTGTTATTGGATAGAGACATACCCAAAGGAAGACCCTACTAATATCCTAAGATTCACACCAGTAAAAATTTATCTAACATGATGAAGAATTCACCAACCAAAGCCTGCTGCCGGGATTAGAAGTCATCTTATAAGTAGGGAGGGGGGACTTTCTAAACTTCTTAGATGACAATGCCCTTAGACTTGTTATGAATTTTCTTTTAATGGGGGAACTAAACTTCTTAGATGACAATGCCCTTAGACTTGT
>KZ452022.1:281480-331735 GCA_002786265.1 Apostasia shenzhenica
AATTTTTGTTAAGATTTATCAGTCCTTCAGCCTAAAGTTCACTGGAGTTTATATTTTCTCCTACTCCAAGAGTATATTTAATCGGTGAGAGATGAGCTTGATTTAAAAAAGTAATAATAATATTATTGTTTCTGGCTGCACTTTGATTTTAAGGGGGAAATTTGGTTCAATGTTGTGATATGTTATTTGGAGAAAACTGTTGTTTAGTTTGTTGGCAAGCCTAAATTGCAAAAATTTTAAAAATGGTAAATTACTCCCAGGTCCTTGAGTTTAATGCTTAATAACGCATAAGTCCACATTTTTAAAATTGTAACATCGGATCCTTGAGTTTTAATAAATTATCAAATGGGCCTTTTTTATTATTAATTTTTTTAAAAAATTACCATTATACCTCTCCCTCTCTCTCTCCTCCCGATCCCCGGGCACGCCCGAAGCCGCGCGGCTAGGGGTGGCAATATATGACCTGACCCGTAAACCCGACCCGAACCCGACCCACAAATTTCAAGTATGGGTCATAAATTTTGACCCATTTATTAAACAGGTCGGGTTTGGGATGGCATAATCGGGTCGGTAGAGTTCGGGTTGGGCATTTATGAAAAAATATACTATAAACGGGTCGGGTTGACCGGCCAACCTGACCAATTTATTAATCGGGTATGGATTTTGACCCATTTAATAAATGGGTCAGGTTCGAGTTGAGGCTATTCGGGTCGGGTCGAATTCGGGTTTGACCCGAACCCGACCAGTCGACCCATTTTGCCACCCCTACACGCGGCCGCCGGACCCGCGACTCACCGGAGGTCGCGCGACCTGCCTGCGGCCGCATAGCCACGAGCTTGCACGGGGATCGGGAGGAGAAAGAGGGGGAGGGGTATAATGGTAATTTTAAAAAAAATTAATAATAAAAAAAGGCCCATTTGATAATTTATTAAAACTCAAGGATTTGATGTTACAATTTTAAAAATGTGGACTTGTGCTTTATTAAGCATTAAACTCAAGGACCTGGGAGTAATTTACCATTTTTAAAATTTTTGCAATTTAGGCTTGCCAACAAACTAAACAACAGTTTTCTCCAAATAACATATCACAACATTGAACCAAATTTCCCCCTTAAAATCAAAGTGCAGCCAGAAACAATAATATTATTATTACTTTTTTAAATCAAGCTCATCTCTCACCGATTAAATATACTCTTGGAGTAGGAGAAAATATAAACTCCAGTGAACTTTAGGCTGAAGGACTGATAAATCTTAACAAAAATTTGGACAATGTAAGTTCAAGCTTGAGGGCCAATAAATCTAAGTTCAATCAAAGGAAATAAACCAAGCTTATTAACACTCCCAAAAATTAAACCACAACGAGCGGTGAAAAATATTAGTTGTTTGCTCTTGGAATGCAGAACATCAATGATATTTCTCCCAAGTTTGAATTTATTCCAATATAATGAAATATGATTGTACAGATATTTCACCACCACAAATATATAACAGATTGTGGAAAATATTAGTTGTTTGCTCTTGGAAGAAGAAACCTAGGTGTAATTTACCTTGATAATTTATTAAAACTTAAGGACCCCAATGTTATAACGTGGACCTGTACGTTATTAAGCTTTAAACTCAAGGACTTAGGTGTAATTTACCCTTTTAAAAATTACTACTCTAAGGGCTTGTTTGTTTTTCGTGATTTTGGTCATATCAAAGATCAAAATGATTCATTGATTCTAAAAATTAAAAAAATAATATTAAATTAATTTTAATAATTCATGCACAACTTTCAATATAAAAAACTTCATTTTATTTCACTTTCTACATCATTTTTAATTCATTAATCAATTTTATTTCACATCCTATACAATTTTTAATATAAACAACTAATTTTACTTTTCATCATACACATATATCAAGACAAGAATACAAATTTTATGGCAAGATCAAATAAATAGTTTCTAAAGTGACATCTAGATGTCACTCAAAATTGGACAACATATAGATATCAACTCTCCCATAAATAGATCCACAATGGCAGAAAAGCATTAGTAGTCGGAATAAGGAAGGCGGGGATCTAATTCTATAGTGAAGTTGGAGGCCACAATTTAAGGGTAGTTTACTTTTAGATCCCTCAATTCCGATAATAATTGACACTTTAATCCAAATAAACAAAAATTAGTAGATAATATAGATATCTAGATAATATTGACACTAATATTTAGATTGCATTGAACTAAACACCCTCTTAGTTTATTGTAGCTATCCAAGACTAGTAGCTCTTTAGCAGCACAAGCAATTGGTATGATTGACCAAAATTCAAAGGGTTTCCGTTTCTTCACTTTATGGGGACAAAAGGCCAATAATCTCATACATGGATGATAATGTGGGAGTTCTAAGTGGATTTTCCTTGCTTTTTCATGGCCATGGCCGTCCTCATTATGATGGTGGTAGGGAGGGAGAGTGGGATTGGAGATGAAAGGCCAAAAGTTATCAAACATGAACCATGACTGGGGGGATTACAAGAGGATTTCCCTTACTCTTTCAAGGCCTTGGCTGCCCTCATTATAGGGAGGGAAGGGCTGGTTTGCCTCCCTGCTTAATTTTCCCCATTTTGGTTCCGGCCAGCCCAACATAAACACCCTTTGTGGGTTTGGTTGATCCGGCCCAATCAAAGACATTTGGTCTACTTGGCCTAATTGCGTTTGGTTTGGTCTTATCCAACCTATTTAGGTCGGTTTTGGTTGGACTTTTAAGTTATGTTAACCTTGTATTTTTCTTAGTGCTGGATTGCCTGATCATGCAGCATCTCTAATCTTCAGTGCTACATGTTGTTTCAGCCATAAGCATTACAGATAATGGATCTCAGTTTGCTGTCCTTGCCATTAACAACAGACATGATAATGCTACGAAAAGAGCCCAAGACGGGATAATCTTGCTGTTTGATGTTGAAAATCCGGTTCCCCTAGTAACTTTCTTGGTTAGAAAGGTATGTCTGCTTTACCCCTTTTTGGGAGATTTACATTTCATCTTCAAAACTGCTATTACTCGTTTAATCTTCAAAACTGAATAGTTACATCTGTCACCCCCAACAAGTACAATTCACCGTGAAAGATGATATATAAATTTTGAGGGTGACATGTAATTATCCTTTTTTTCTTAGAAAAGGTTCAAGGCTTTTGAGGCTAACCTGTATTAGTTCTTAGTAGATTATTCTAGAGGCTCGCCAAAGTTTGTTATTCTTCATCTATGAACCTGATAATCAGTTAGTGAAGTGTAAGAAGAATTCTTGAACTCAACTGACTTTTGTTCAAAGAAGACTTTTGATGTTAATATGATGATAAATTGCTCACTAAAATTATCCTTCAATGGATTGCCATCATTATTTATTGAAGTTGTATGATTTCAAATTTGAGACATTTACATGTCATAATAACGTCAAAGTCGTGTTAAACTGCAATTTAAACCACTTCAAGGTGTGCTGTGTTTAAATATTTGGTTTTGATGTTTATTATGTAAATTCCTATTTTTTTGGCATATTTGTAAATTGTCCTTCATGTTTATAAATATGTTTCTCATTGATTCAGGCAAAGGGAGGTGGCCTTGCTTTCTTATCTCCTGACATTTCTGTTGGTTATACAAAACCAACAGAGAAAGAAAGCCACTCGCAATTACTAGCGTACATCAGCGGTGATCGCGAGTTTGTCGTCTTTGATCCTCTGAGCAGTAATCTGGATCAGATTGCCCCTAAGGATCGTCAAAATCGCGTTCCACAGGACGTATCAGGTAAAATATTCATCACTTTATAAATGCGGAAGTGTACGAACTTTGTGTTCTCACTTGACATATCTAACTACAGCGCAAACTGGATACGCATCTGTATACGGTGAGCTCCCTAAATTCGAAATGCAGAAGGAAAAGATCTCTGAAACCCCATTCATCCCATCAGAAAGACCATGGGAGACCATATTCTGTGGATCATCTCACATTCTTCCACCACTTTCAAAACTTTGCTCGACATTTTTCGAATCGTTGCTCGAAAAGAGATCTGCTGCAGAGTGATGAGTTATGGTAGATATTTCAATTGTCGCCTTGCAGAACTTTATCCATAGATGAGCTGAAACAGCATGGTATGGGCAGAAGTAATGTGATGTTGCCAAGCTGAATGCCACAGAAGATTAGACCACTTGAGATCTATAAAATATTTTGTATCAGTAATTTTATTTGTCTTGAAATTTTAGGATTTTATTTTTTCAATTATAGTCATAATTTTGTATTCCTCAACAACCATTGAATAGAGGTTTTTCGATTATGGTCATAATTTCGCTTGGATCTCATTTTGTTGTGACTTAAATTTTCAGGAGTAAACTTTAACTCAACTCGAACTTGATTCTTCGATTTCAACTCTAATCAAAATGGTTTGATTGGAGTTTATTCGAATTTAATTTGAGTTGACTGGAAATATTTTTTTATTAAAATTAATGTGATATCATTCCAGTTAAAGCTATATTTATTTATCCCTTTGCAGTAACTGTATTTAGATTTGTTCTTCTAGCTCAGTAAGGAGTCTTAAGTTCGAATGACATTACCGTCTCGATGTCGGGCTAACATCGATGTTGAGGTGTGGTTGTTTCAACCCGAGCTGCAGCCAATGATATGATCAAGAGTTGTGGTTTGATTTCTTTACCCTGCCTTTGGAGGGGGTGGCCAACCTTGGTTGGGATGTCCCACAAAGGCAGGGTTGTTATCGATTTAATGTCGAGCCCATGGAACATTAATTTAAAATTGAATTAAAAGTTTTCAATTTATCTTTTATTTGATCTAAGATTTGGATGATGGAGAGTCGATATGATCTTAGTTCGAGTTAGATTTAGCTTATTGGATATCGATTTAAATTTGAATCGAGCTAAAGTTAATTCGATTTTTATTAAGGTATTTGGCATAGTTTTTTGTTGGAAAAATGAGTGTTTTTGTATTTTTAGAAGTTGTGTTTGGTAAAACAATGTAGAACTTTTAGCTTGGGCTAAGAAAATATTGACTAAACTAAAAAATGATACTAGTTTAGAAAACTGTTTTTAATAGATTAAGATAAATTTATGTACATATTCCATAAAAAATTTTATAATATTTCAAATAGTTGTTGTTAATTAATAATTATATTATATAAAAAAATAATTATTATTGTTATATAATATTAGTAATATAAAATAAAATAAATATATTATATTCAATATTATAGTTTTATAATTTTGATAGTATATATTAAATTAAGAGTAAATTGCACAGGCCCCCCTGAAGTGAGTATAGCATTGCAAATAGGTCTCACATTTTGAAAAGCTTTGATTTGTGTTTGTACTGTCGTTTGGTCCCACATCTAAAATTTGCTGGCTTTTTACTATTTTATCCTCAGATTTTTTATTCATTCTCCACATTATTCTGAAGAATTTTGAGAGTTATAAAGGCATTTTGGTCCATATAAATATGACTTACAGTCAAATTTAACCATTGCTGTGTAATTGGACCATCCAAAAAAGCGGTATTTAAACTAAGGGACCAAATGACAGCGCAAACATAAACTCGAGAACCCAAATTTAGGTTTTTAAAAATGTGAGACCTATTTGCAGCGTTATTCTAACCTCAGGGGTCTCTTTGCAATTTACCCTTAAATTAATTATAAAATGATACATATGTAATAAAATATATTGATAAAATATATATAACTATTTATCAATATATTATATAATTAAAATAGTTTTATATTTAATTTGTTTAAAGGCATTAATGCGATATAAAGTATAATAGTTTTTGTTTAAGTAATTTTATTTTTGATAGAAAATTTTAATAGCAGTTTATAAATAAAAATACATGTTCATAAGCCACTATTTTTATATAATTTTAAAGCACAATATTTTCTATATAACGTAATATGCTAAACAGAGTAGGCATTTATGTATTTGTTTATTTAAATTTTTTAAGTTATATACACTAAAAAAAATGATTTATTGGTTTGAATACGATCGACCGGAGGAAATTCTAAAGTATTTGTCTATTTCTTTAAAATTAATATAATGAAGCTAATTGTAGTAATATTTGTTATTATAATATTTCGTGTTTTAAATATAATAATATTATTTGCTTTAGTTTTAGGGATTGTGTGACCTATATTTTTTTTGAGAAATTATCCATTTTATTGTTGCTCCAGCTCTAGTACGCTTAATTATAGGGTTTTTCATCATTAGCTTGACAGTTTACTTTAAAAGTAGCAATATAAACATCAATTTCTGGTCACTAGATCTCGTTTGTTTCAAGTTTTTTTTTAAATAAGAGAAAAAATATTTTATTTTTTACATTAATGAAAAAAATATTTATTTTAATATTAAAAACTGTACAAAATATAAAATACTATTAATTTTAATATTCGTATTTATGTTGGATATCAAATACCTTCAATTTTAATAATATGATCTTATGGCTTGAATTTAATTTCAATTCAACATTGAGTCAATAGATTATATCAAGAATGCTTAAGATTGAATCGATTATAAAATAATAATAATAATAATAGCGATATTAATATAATAATTGTAATATTTCGTGACCCAAATATAGAGGTATTGTCCGCTGTGATGCTTGTGACCAAAGAAGGTGTGGAATGATCATTGGGTGATGTCTTAAGAGAATGAAATTACTAAAGTATGAATGTGACTTTTAATAGGCTTCTAGGTCAATAAATAATGGTGAAAGGGAAACAAAATACTTATATAATGTGATCCAAAATAGTAAAGAGTGAACCTGGCTGACTGGATTGATGAGTCAACTCGGTCAAATCGTTTTCACCACTCGGCCGAGTCAAGGCGTTCGTTCAACCGAATCGAACGAGTCAACGCGGTAACTCGCTCGACTCGGTCAGTGAACTCGGTTAGGCCAGCAGAGCTCAGTCAACTCGGTCAACCCAACTCAGCCGAACTCGTCAACCAAACTCACCTGAGTCAACGCGGTAACTCGCTATACTAGGTCTGCGAACTCGGTCAGGCCAGCATGGCTCAGTCAACTCGATCAACCCAACTAGTCCTAGACTACTCGTCAACCAAACACACTCGAGTCAACGTGGTAACCCAACTCGGCTGATCAACTCGGTTTAGTCAACTTAATTTCATATGCTTGCTCGAGTCAAATTGGTCAACATGGATCCCCCGAGTTAACTCGGTCAACCCGAGTAGTCCAATTCAACTTGATTAACTTGTCTTGGTCGAGTTAACTCTGCCAATCTAACTCGAACGAGTCAACCCTGTTAACTCGACTCGATAGAGTCAAGTACGTCAACTCTACTCGGCCAAGTCAACTTGAGTCAATGTGACTCGGCCGAGTTAATCCTCAACCTAGAACTTGACTCAACTCGACCTAACGCAGCTTACTCACTTTCGAGTCGACTCAACTCGACTTGACTCGACCGAGCCGACTAGACTCAGCCGAGTTGACTCAAATCTGCTCAGCTCAGCCAAACTTGACTAAAACGCCCTCAATTTTTAAAGAATTTATTTACATTTAAACTAAAGGATTAAGATTAATTTAAAAATTAAAAGGGTCTAATTGCATATAAATTCAAATTAGGGAAATTTAATTGCTAATTAATCCTAAAAAAACACGAAACAACGTGGAAAGCGCCGTTAAATAGTTTTTGTGGTCGAGCTGGGCCGCCCGCATAGTGCTGAATTTCTCACGTGCTCGAACCGAATAATTTCTCATGCGGAACTCAAATGCCGCTTCGAATTTCTCTCCTTCCCCATCGTCTTCCTCCTTGCGGACTATTCTTCAGTCATCGATCTCCTGTTCCCATCCTACTTCAAACCGATTTTCTTCCGTTGCTCTTTATATAGATGCGTTGGAAGAGAGATTGGATCGTAACAAGACGAGAAGGGATCGGAAGTAGCAATGGATTCTTTACTTTCCGAAGCCCTTGCCCTCCCGCAAATCTCACCTGCCCCCGTCGCCCTCCGGCCGCCGACGGGCCTCGCCTGCTTAGGAAGCTCAGCCGCACCGCCATTCCGCTCCCGGATCCGTCGGAAGCCCCTCGGCCTGTGTAAGGCGAATGTTGCTGTGATGATCCCCGCGGCTAAGAAGGGGGCTTTGCTTTCGAACACGGTGCAGGTAGGCATGTCCGATTTGGCTTTATTGTTACTTGAGTTTCGGATTTGTGTGCTGGAGGCTGTAAAACCCTATTGAGCATTACTCGAGGTTTAGGTTGATGTTGGCTCCGCCATCCTAGAAAAAGAAGATTTTGGTTTTTTTGGAAAGATGAAGATTTTGATTGTTGGCCTATTTTTGGTACTCGTGATTGCATGACAGAGATGTGTGTTTTTGCTCAAAAATAAGTTTGATGATTTTTGTTGTATGTTAGTCTGTCCAGTAAATTGTAGATCAATCTCTTCTTATTTTTATGTTTTTCTGCAAATCAATACACGCCTTTTGATGTAAAGTTTGCTTTAGCTCTATCCCCGGGTTGGGCTGTAAGGTTGGATTTTGACCGGATCTTTTCCGAATTCAACCTGAAAATATAGTTAATGGCGTACTACTTGTTCCAAAATCTGACCATGATCTATTATTTTCTTCTAGGTCGGATCACAGATCAACCATGATCTAACCCGTTTATATCCAACTTGATCGAGTCACTATAGATAACTTAGTTATTTCCAATGGTTCATCCACATTAGTGTGTACTTCCTTGTGTGCCTTCCCAGAATAAAGTGAGATGCTCTTGTCTCCAAATCAGTAAATTATTGCAACCACTATATCATACCACTCTTGTTAAGATACCTCATTTCTCTAGTAGTCGTCAACCGCCACATCTTTCATCAATACGCTAAAAGCTGGTTACATTTTGGAAAAGTGATGAATAAATTTTCAACTATTAGGCCTTGTTTGGTTGGAGTATATTTTAGGGATGTTTGAAGGTTTTTCAAAATAGAAAGAGAAAAAATATATTTTAATATTATGATGTGAAATTAAGTTATTTTATTATTGAAGATTATATTGGGCGTGAAATAAAATTAATTTTTTTAATTGGAGTATGTGTGGGATATGAAATCAAGTTAATTTTTGAGTAGAAATTTATGTAAGATGTGAAATAAAGTTGATTTTTAATATTAGATTTATGTATACTGTGAAATAAATATAAAATATTGATGGAAGTGTTTTTTTAGGAGTTTGAGGATTTTTTTACCCATATCCAAACAAGTTAAAATAATATTATCATTATAATTCATTAATTATTTACTTTGAAATAAATTAAGATTGTATATAAAACTTTGTATATAATTATGCGTTAGATTCAGGTCGAGTTAGGTTTAGGTCAAGGCTGATTTGACTCTAGTTGTGATCTAACTCAAATTTAAATGGATCCGAATTTGGGTCTAGGTTGATCCTATCCAAACTTGTCCCGTTCATAGGCCTATCCCAAGTGTGGGTTGATTAAAACTTAAAAACGTACAGCTGTTGCTATGCTTATTGTTGAGTAGGTCTATCTGGCAGTTTTCTGCTGTATTGCCTATCCTAGGATTATGTAGCTTTACTATATTAATCTGAAATTTGTTTAAATTACAATTAATAAGCAGTGAACTATAGATCCTATTGCTAATAACCTGGCTGATATTCTACATTAAGAATTGCAATTTTTGGGTGATGTAGGCTTTCATTTGATAGGAAAATTGCATATATATAAAGTTTCAGGAGTACTAATTCAGAGAATTGAAGTGTCAGGGTGGAAAAAGAAGCGTAGAAAGCATATGAATTCAATGAGACTAGGATTGTTGATGAGTTTTTCTTTGGGGCTGCCACTTTCAAAGCATTAGTTGGGCTTGGAGATAATTTTTGCTACGCTGCTTTTATTGAAGTGTTACTGAATAATATCATTTATTACTTCAGTTGAGAGCAAAATGCACTCCTGATTTCTAACTTCTCTCTCTCTCACTAATGAAAAAAACTTGGATGGAGATGCACAAGCATGTAATTGACTGAAGAAACTATCGTCATAATTGTCATTATCAACAATCTTATCACTTATGTTTGGTTGAATTTACTGTTTGTTTTTTGCCAGTAGTTTTTGTTTTCTGCACTATGTGGTGTAATTTTAATTTACCTAAATATTCTTTGTTTTTCAATCAAGTTGCTTTTGGCCTCTTTTTTCCTACTAAAAGTTCCTAAGCTAATGAGTTTGTAGTTTATTTGTTGATAAGAAGGATTTGCTTGATAGGGACTTTTTGCAATTTCCAATTCCTTTTCTTCAAAACTTGAAAAAGTCCTTGATTTGTTTGAGTGGATGTTTATTTTCTTAAAACTACCATGCTATAAATAGTTTGAAATTGATATACAAACTACATGGGAACTTAATGCTGATCTTATTTTAGATGGATTATGTATTTATACAAGCATATGGTTCAATTTTGGTTCTGCTTAAATTTGTATTTATGAAACAATTTATGGAGTTTTCTTTTAAATGTTGCCTATCTTATATGGTGGTTTAATTTCAATGCATGCATCAAAGATATTTATGTGTGCATGCTGAAAGGAATATAGAAGTTGCATATTCATGCAATGTTATTGTTAGCCTGCTGATTTGAAAAATAATGTATGGGATAATTGTACTTTACCACTATCAGTTTGGTATTCTATTGTGCTAGTTTGAACTTTTTCTGATGCTTTTGTGGTGACTGATCTTCTCGTTTACAGTCAAAAAATGACGCTTACATGGTCGGTGATTTTATGACAAAAAAGAAGGACCTCATTGTTTTGAAGCCTTCTACTTCAGTTGATGAAGGTTGGCAGAGTCTGTTTGCTAGATGTCTTTTTCTTCTAGTTAGCTGTTAGTTGCCTAACTTTTTTTCAAAATTGATCTTAACAGCACTCGAAAAGCTAGTGGAGTACAGAATCACAGGTTTCCCTGTAATTAATGATGATTGGACATTGGTATGTTCTTTGTTTATTGATCAAATCGACTAATACTTTTTTATAATTTTTTTTCATCCTTTAGTTTGTGCACTGTTAACATTGCTTTTAGCCGATGCAAGGCATCTTTGTACCAGCATGTTTCTTTTTTCCTTGATGTCCTTTTATTTTTTTTACTTGTTGGATGTGTATATTTGAGCCGTAATGAACTGAACTGATACGCTATTAACTTCAAGTTCTGCTTATTTGACAAAATCCACTATACTAGATCTTATGTTGTACCATTTCTTGTTTTCATGTAGTGTATATCCAGTTTTTCGTATTTTTATGTTTGAGGGTTCAAGATGTTTCATATCCTGAATACTCAAATGGATGATTGTCATGTTGCTTTCAGATTTTTGAACTTTCCTAGATCATTATTATGCATATCAATTATTGCATCATAAATGAGCTCTAAAAGGTTCTGGAATTATGTTAAATATGTATTTTATATTTATCATAGCAAATCTCATGTCTTTTCCTTTTTGTTTATTTTTTTTTCAAAATAAACGAGATCTATATGTCTGTGAACAATTTATCTAGCATATGCAATTAGTCTGTACCTGCGAATTCCTTTAATATAATTTGAACAATTTATAGTAAATGCCATTTTCATTTTACTTTTTGCAGGCAGGAGTCGTTTCTGATTATGATTTGTTGGCACTGGATTCCATATCAGGTTCTTTTGAGATAATTATCTGTTTATTAGTTACTTGGGTTAATCCTCATAGATGCCTTTAGGAAATTAATTTGCAGTTATATCTGAAAGAAAAGCTTTTCTAAAGTGAATCATTAATTATTATTTCCAGTTGTTGATTATGATAAGTTTTAGTTTGGCATTGTTGACAATCAAAAATTGCCCAATACTATTATATTGTTGTGGCATTTTAAATCACCATTAGTTTGACTTATACCTTCAGTCAAAACTGGTACCTTTTTGCTATGAAATTTATAAGAAAGAGGTATTATGTGGTCAATAAAGACATTGATTTTAGGCTTATAGCTTCTAGGAACTTATTATTTTAGAGCTTCATACATAAAACGTTTATAAAGTCATTCCCAAATTTATGATAAGGCTATTGAGGATCATGATAACGAACTTCAGATTGCCCAACTTTTAGCTTGGTAACCATTTCTTGCTTATTTTTAATCTCTTGCTTTAATGACACATTCCGACTCTTCATAACTGTATTAGTGATGCCCAAAAATCAATGCCCATTATCAATACTTCAATTTCATTAGATGCTGCTCTTGATGCTTCTCTCTAATTAGTCATCTTGATGCAAACAATCATTTCTATTGTTACTCATATCTTTATTTTCTGCCAATTGTATCCACACTACCATGTCAGTGTTTTCATTGTTTTGTAATTTGTTTTGTTATGTTCTGAGAATAGTCTTTTTGACAAGTCATCAGTAGTACTTTTGGCTCACAATTATCTAAAAATTGTATATACTAAGATTATTCACTCTAAAGTGATCACTATCTAACATTGTCTGATATCATAAAAGTACATATCACTCATATGTACTTTATGCTATTATTTAGTGTAGGTTAATGGTTAATGAAAATTTGCTGTTGACTTTGCAACCACTTTTAGTATTAATAATTGTTTCTTTTTAGTATTCCAAACTTCTCTTTACCTGTGTTGTGTTCCCTTTGTGCATTTTTTTTTGCGTGAAACATTTGCATTAATGATTTGTATCTTGCTTTTGCAATTAGCTTTCTAATCCTAAACACAGAATTGATCTTTGATGATTTTTTTTATGTTCATGAAAATTCTAAATATGAAGGCAAGCTTTTGTGCAATGGTAAATGTTGTTTCTTTGTGAGTAGAAAGGTCGCGGTTCAAGTCTCGGAACCAATGTACAATGGATTTCCTCTTTCCTACTCTTTCAATTCAAGGAGTCCTTTGTATTGGATACCCTTTTAATGAAATTCCTACATCTCAAAATTCTCAACAAATTCACAAATTTTCAATGTGTTTGGCCTTTGTCTTCCATAAGTTTTTTAGATCTAGAATTAGTAAGTTCACATTAATTTTTCTGATTTCACAATGCTCGCTTCATTACGTTTGGCCTCTCAATGAAAATTGAAGTTCAAATACCATTGCTCTATAATTTTGGATCATGAGTTTTTGTTTTTGAATTTTTGGTAGCAATAATATTAATGTAAAAAAAATTGCATTTGTTCTGTGTACTTACCTATTCCATGTCTTTCTCCTTTGTTATGATCAGGTAGTAGACGAGTTGATACTAATATATTTCCTAAGGTGAATAGCACGTGGAAGGTATGATACATTGTACTCTACTGGTAGGCTAAATATTTACATCATGATGCTTGTGATTAGGAGGATTTTCGCATTTTTTTTATCATTTCATCTAGGTCCCTCTGTTCAATTGCTCTTTCCACACGTCTTCAGTTAATTTAAGTGAAAAATACTTATATTATCTTTCAACCTCACATTCTCAAAATTTAAAAAAAAAATTAAAAAAAAAATTAAAAAAACACACACACACACACTCTCTCCCTCAAGTGAGCCTCCCTCCTTAACGTCAAGACACCGAAGGTAGGGCTATTAACTATGCTTAAAATTCAAAACTTTCCCGCATTTTATTTGATTCAAATCAACTTGATTTTTTGTGGTTTTCAGTCAACGCACTTGAAATAAAATCAGTTCAACTCATATTCAACTCAATATCTATTTATAATACATATTTATGCTTTTCTGATATATTTATGATATTTAATATATATAATTACCTCATAGAGCGTATATATTGAAAAAATTAAGGTATAAAAATACACAGTGTACATATAAACTTAATTATAAAAATGTATTATACATAATATGCATAAAATGAATATTAAAATTATGGAATGAGATTGAAAATTAAGCTCAATTCAACTCGAAATCTTATATATTTTAATCAAGTCGAAGCAAACTTGACTCAAGATTCGAAAAGTTCGAGTGTTGTGGCCTACCCACCTGAATTAGACTTGTTAACAGACGTAGCTGACAGTGGGTGTGTGCTGTTGTGCCGGTGTGTGGGAGTTTTGATTTAGTTTATGATTATTTTTCTAAACCATTGTATACTGGATGCAAATCTTTGCCACAGTGAAATGAACTAGCAATCTGCAAGACGAATATGAATCCAAATTCTTAATGAAAACGATATAAAAATATGACTAACATGAAGACCGACCATATAGTAACCCAACATTGTATTTACTTACCCACAAACATTGTCAATTTTGGAATAATTTGCTTGTTTTGCCAATATATGTGTCATAAGTCTGGTCGACATGCGCGCTCTTATTATTTTATGGTAGAGAGGTTATATATTCGATTCAGATCTATACTGTCTAATTACAACAAAACAACTTGACATCATGTTGAATCCCATTTTCACATGAATCGTGCGTCAATTGTACGTTTTTGCTGGGAATTTTTATGCTATTGATAAGTCTCATGAATCTTCTCAAAAAAAAAAAAAAGTTTCATGAATCATGATACTAGACCTGCTTGGTTCTTTAAAGTGAATATATTCATTTGCTTGCAGACGTTTAATGAGATTCAGAAATTGCTCAACAAAACAAATGGCAAGATCGTTGGGGAGGTGATGTCGCCTGCACCTCTTGTTATTCGTGAGACGGCCAATCTCGAGGAAGCAGCAAGGTTTCATACTATTATTGCCCTTTCAACCATCAGTACCATTAGATTTCTTGAACTTTGAAATACAAACTCTGCATTCATAAAACCCTTCTAATTAGGGGCAATTACATATTAACCAGAATTGAAAGCTTTATGAATTCCTCATTTATCTCTAAATTCTTTGATATTCAGCTATGACTCCAATTCTTTTAAATACTGCAAAACCATTCTTTAAGTGAAAAATATGCAGAATCATACAGTAGGTGTTTTTACTGGACTTCAATTTCTTAGATGGTTGCTGATTTAGACTGAACTCGTCAATATTAAATACAAGGTTTTCAAATTTTTAAACACCACAAAAAGCGTGTTAATCATTTGCTCTATTTGAAGAACCTGAGGCTTATATTGAGTTGGCTTATATTTCAAAAGCATGTGTAATTTCCCAATTCACAAATAGAAGGGAGAGTTTAACCTAACAATGGCGTAGATCTCTAGTTGAAGACTATAGCGATGCAATCTAGATAATTGTATTTTCTAAATATCAATGTTATTTAAATATCTATATTATCTAAAAAAATTTGTTTGTTTGGTTCAATATCATTCTATTAAAAGATGACAATACTGTTAATTTATTTTTGTTACCCTTAAACTTCTCACTCTTAAAGCATCATTTCACCTCACCTTTCTCTATTACGATAATTCTAAACATATGATGAAATTAAGCAATTAATTTCTCTAAATAGCATGACATAACATCACAAAAATATCAAACCAAACATTCCCAAGTTTAAAACAAATCTTAGGTTTGTATGTTGTTAGAATTTGGTGATCCAAATTTTATTTGATTTGGCTCGAAGAGCTTTTGGTGCGACAATTTTAGATAAAGAAAATAATGTGAAAACTGGATTTTGAGATCAATTGGTGGTTGCGGAGGGATCGGGCTAATAGGGTTTATTTTTGTATATATATTGCTCTATCTGCTATAGCGGGTGTACTCTGAATAACCTGTAATCACCGAAAGTAATATCCTCTTTGTGCTCAAAATTTGATATTGTGATCTCCCCTGCACATGATTTTCCCCCAAGTTAGAGTTTTTCACGTAAATCTGTGTTCTTGTCTTTATATTTCTCGTTATTTTATTATAACATATGTTATGAATTTTTTTGAGGCAATGCATAACACTTGATTTCATGTGTAGTTTAGTTAAATGTAATTTACCCTTCACATTACCTCAACTTTGTTACACAGGAGGCTGCTCAACTCAACTCAGCCTGAAGTTCTGTGATTTCAAGATTGATGTGGTTTATCTCAGAAAATTTTCTCTAATTTACATTTTTTTTTTCTCAGATTATTGCTTGAAACTAAATACCGAAGACTGCCAGTAGTTGATCATGCAGGCAAATTGGTAATCCCCATCTCCTCCTCTCTCTTCCCCATTTTTTTTTGTTCTTCTAAATTTTTAAGTTACTCTTTTTTTTTTTTTTTTTCATATTTGTTTAAAGGTTGGAATCATCACCAGAGGAAATGTAGTTGGAGCAGCTCTACATATCAAACAAGCAAATGAAAAGGTGGCCCAACAATGAAATTAAGAGAAGTTTCTTCATATTATTTTCAGAGTGCAGACTATTTTTTTGGGCATCATTTACATTCATGTCATAAGAAACTTAATTATTTACATCCATAACACCCTAAAACATTTATTTACATATGTACCATTTTTTAATATATTTGAACTACTTTAGGGTGTGCTATGTGTAAATTCAATATGAATAAATTTTTTTTTTTTATGGGCATTCACATATTACAGTAAATTCTCAATATTTGCATTTTGATCTCCTGGTGTCATGGCTCTCTTTTTCTTGAGGCTTTGTTCTCTATTACAACCAAGTATTGGATATTATAAAATAGTGAAAATCAAATTATAATTTGCTGGTTAATTTTGGAGTGTGAATAAGAAATTTTGTTTATTATGTTTGTAATTTATTTTTTATTGAGGTCCTTTTTTATTATTGGAAATTATCTTATAGAATTGTTAATAGTTTGGGCCTTAGTTTGTTATGTTTCCAAGCTCTTGAATTTTGGATGTTTTTTTTTTATTATTGAAAGAATTTTGCATATTAGCATTGCTGTGGTGCTGTTCTTTTATATTAATAAAGAATTATTTCTTGACTTTTTTCTATCATTATAATTTATTTTTGGGATAATTACACTCAAGTCTCTAAATTTAACATTTAATAATGCATAAGTTCACATTTTTAAAATTATAACATTGGAGTTCTTGAGTTTTAATAAATTATCAAATGGGCCTTTTTTTATTTTTTATTATTAAAAATATTAAAATTACCAATTTACCCCTCCAATCTCTCTCTCCCCTCCAATCTCTGCGCACGCGCGAGGCCGTGCGGCGTGGGCGGTTGCGTAGGCGGAGATCGGGAGGAGAGCGAGAGGCGGCCTCTCTCCTCTCGATCCCCACGCACGTGAGACCGTGCGGCATGCGCGATCCACCTCGCGACTGTCTGTGGGTTGCGCACAACGCCGTCCTCCTCATGTGTGCGCGAGGATCAGGAGGGAAGAGAGAGAGATTGGAGGGGTAAAATGGTAATTTTAAAAAATTTTAATAATAAAAAAATAAAAAAATTTATTTGATAATTTATTAAAATGTAGGGACCCCGATGTTAATTTTAAAAACGTAAATTTGTGTGTTATTAAGCGTTAAACTCAGGACTTGGCTGTAATTATTCCTTTATTTTTTTCAACCATATATCACTTTGAGATGTAGTAAGCTCGATTTAAACATTTGATAAAGATTTTTTTAATTAATTTCATCCAGTTTTTGTTGTCCTATGTTTAAAAATATTCTTAAAATATTAAAATCTCTCTTAATAGGGACAGATAACAAGAAGAAAAAATTAAAAATAAATTGGTTTTTTATTCTTATTTGACTGAAAAAATATTTAATAGGGTAAATAATATTTAGATTTTTCTTATTTGTTTTATTTTTCATACAAATCTTTTTAGTTTTTTCATTCAAATTTGAGTGAAGTAGATTAATTTATCAATTTGAGTAAATATGTAGATGATTTTTTTTAACAAATATTATTTTTTAGCAAAAAATAATAAAATTAATTAAATGTACAACAGGATTTGATGATAAATATTAATGAATTACTATAAAAAATATTATAAAAATAAAGTTTTTTATTATAAAAATAATATTTTATAGTAAAAAAGATTTATTTATATTTTTATTTGAATTAGTAGATTAATTTGTTTAATTTAAAAATTAGAGAGATTTATATACATATAATTATAAACAAGAGAAATTTAAATATTTTTATTTTATTTAATATTATTATTATTTTTAAGTAATTCAACAGAAGCATCTCATTTTAGTTTAGTATTATTATATATCTACGCAGTATCTGAGTATTTAATTATCATTACTATTAATATTGTAAAGTTAATAATAATAATAATAATAATAATAATAATAATAATAATAATACTTTATGACTCAATAAAATTATTGAAAAATTAAGTCAATAATTATAGAATTTTGATGGTGACTTTCTTATGGGCAACAAAAGTATAAAAATTTAAAGTAAAATTAATTATTTTTTTATTTAAAATCAAAGGACGTTGACTATTTATTTTAGTCAAAGTTCAGTTTAAAGTACATGACTATTTAATTTTAACAACTAAAAAAACTAAACTAAAAATTTTTGTATTTAAATTTTTAGTCATTGAATTAATATTATTAATAGTAATTTCAATTCCTCGTCTTCCTCTTCAATTTTTTTATTATTAAATTCAAATTTCGATAACAAATAACTTTTATAAGCAAGAAAATTGGAATTCAAATTTTTGACATGTAACTTTTTTTAAACACACAATATATTATTATCTATTTAACACTAACTCCTCTTTAATTTTTTCTTTTTATTTTCTTTCTACCTGGTTTATTATCATCTATTAGTAAACAATGTAAAAAATGAGCATTCATAAATAATTACTTATAAAATATAAACATTTTTCAACAAGAATAAAAATGAGCCTATATTTTTTATTTAAAAAGAGAATTACATATACCATTTCTAAAAATATCTTTTTATTTATTTATCTTCAAAATTATTTATTTATATATATCACTCGATAGTCTAACTTAATCATATTGATAAATAGTTAAATCGTTTTATCCACAAATTAAAAAATAGATATAGTTTATAATTATATTTTTAAATATATATAAAAATTTAATTTTAAGAATTAAATAAATAAATAAATAATATTTTTTTAAGAGAAACATAATTATTTTTTTTTAAAAAAAACTTGAAGTATCTTATAAAATTTTAAGTAAAAATATAATTCTCTTCGTATTTTACTATAACTTTATCACTCTGAGCATCTTAAAAAATTATAAAATTATTATTTTATTTTGACTTTTGGGAATCATTATCAAGTAATTCATTGGTGGGCCCCGACGAACGTGTTTCCGTGGGAACATTCTAGGAGCTCCGGGTAACCAATTTGGACCAAACCAAATAGAATTGGGGTGGTTTTTTGCATTATTGGGCCTCTAATTTGGCACCATATTTATTAGAGATCCACATTATCCTTGGTATCGCATTGAGCTCTTGGATGTCTGTTGTGACGCCCGTGGCTGAAGAATGCGGGGAGTGATCAACGGGTGATGTCCTAAGAAAGAATCACTGAGCCAAAGTATAACTTAATACAGGCTTCTAGGCCGAATAATGAGCAGTGGTAGGGGAGTAGAAATGAATCGTCCCACATCAAAAAGGAAAGAAAATCTTAAACTGTATAAGTAGATAATGCAATCTCAAATAGTAGAGACCCCTTTTGGGGCAAAACTGTGAGACTAATTATGAAAAATTCTGTAGTTAAGCGTGCTTGACTGGAGTACTAATTATGAAAAATTCTGTAGTTAAGCGTGCTTGACTGGAGTAGCACTGGGATAAGTGACCTCCTGGGAACTGCTCAAATTACACAATTTTTTAAAGCCAAAGCGGATAATACTTCTACAATGGGATCACGGGATGTTTACATTTGTGGTGATCATGCTTTGCACTATGTATCTCGTCCTGGCTATATTTTTCAACATGATGTGGGGGCATGATGTCGTCGTAAGATTTCATTAAACTTTTTATTTTCTAAGTCTCACTATGTCTATCCTACTGATGTTTAGTTTTATCGTTAGTCTAAAGGCTTCAACTCTTATCTAAACGTCACAAGTGTTTTACTATGACATCCATCGTTATTATTATTCTAGATAATCTTCCGCTTGCTGTGTTGCTGCTTGTGAAGTTGAAAAACATGTAGCTACTTGCCACGCTTCTGGTGTTGACTTTTAGTCATTCGCATATTTTGTTATTTGATCTGTGATGCTATTTGCTTTCCCTTACATGTATGTAATAAAATGAAGACAACTTATGGTTAGCTAGAAGCCTCTCCTCCTCTTCTTTTATATCAACTTAACTATTCAAAAATGTATTATAATTCAATTGTTAGATCACATGCAAAATAGATTTTTGCAACTTGTAATTTTGAAAAGATTCTTAAATTTAACTATTAATTCTATTTCTTAAGATAATTACCAATATATTAATTAAAATTTTAAATATTACTTATCTGTTATTATTTTCACAAAATTTGAACAGTGAGTTATTATAAATTATAGTATTCAAAATTTTAAGTTGTATGTATGTATCGATTCTTCATCTCTTGAATTCATTGATTTTTAATTTATCATCGAGTTTAACCAATTTTCATTTGTTTTAAGTCAACTTCAGCTATGCGGATATGTATTGTGTACATTTTGTTGTAGAAATTTGAACCAAATAAAAGGAATATAAATGGTATCCTCAAAAATAAAGAAGATATATATAAATAATTAGGGGTGAGAGTTATGGCTCAATTATCAATAATTATTTGATATTTAATTTAAATTGAGCTTAATTCAAGTTAATTGAGCCAAACCTCGAGCTACAATATAATTATATCAAACTAGGTTTTATTTTTATTTTTTAAATATAAATAATGTATTTATTTATTTAATATAATTATTTATTACTTATTTATAAACGTATTTTTCTTATTTTTTAGAAAATTTCAATTTTTTGAAAGTCTCGATTTTGCTAAATTAAGGCTCAGAAAAGCTCGAAGACAACATAAATTGGCTCAAATTTGAATCAAATTGAGATAAATCGAACTTAAACTATGTCTAACTCGGCTCAAACTTGAATCGTTCTCACCCTAATATTAGAAAGAAATATTGTAAGAAAATTTAATTCATTAATATCAATAATGTTTTTCTCATGGAAGTGAACTACATTTAATCACTGTTTTATTACATTTACTCATTTTGTTGTTTCCGGCTTTATTTTTGGCTGAATAAATTGTTCACAAGCTCCTATAGTTTGTATTATCTAATAAATTGGTCAAAGTTTTTAAGATCAAGTCCTTATATTTTTATAAAAACTTTCAAATAAATATATTGCTAGTATAAAACAATTGATTACTTTATCTTCCAAATGTATGCTGCAATGACTGAAGTATAAAATAAAGATAATATTTTGTTAAATTCAAAATTTTAAAATTATTTCCACCTTTCAATACTTTCATGTAAGATGTTTAAATTTTTCATTGAGAAACTTATATTTTGAAAAGACCAAGAATAATTTTAATATAACGTAAAACTATGGATAGTGTATTTAGTTTAATTCCATATTGGACTTAAAAATTGTGTTCAGATGAAAAGAAAAAAAGTTTAAAATAATCCTAGTCAAAATAGGGACCATTATTGTAAGAATATAATGAAGGGGGGACCTGTTCGAAAGAATGTAAAAAATAAAGATTAATTTGTTAATTTACTTAAAATAAGTAAATATTTTATTTCATTATATAAAATCCCCAACCCTCTTTCTCTCTGCTTTCCTCTCGCTCTCTCTCTCTCTCTCTCCTCCGTCGCCCCTTTTCCTTGACCCTGTCGCACTCTCTCAGCGAAGGCGAAGAGGAGAGGAATAGAGAAGCGGCTAGGTGCCTATCGAGGTCGCAGGGTTTACCACCATGGAGGAGTTCGGTGACCATCCTGGTGCCACCGGCGATGCGGTTCCTCAGCTGCCGGCAAAGGCGGAGTCGGGTAGTCAAGGTGCGGCGAGGTTCGAGGAGGAAGAGGACGAGGGGGACGTCTGCCGGATCTGCCGGAACCCCGCAGAGCCGGATAATCCCCTTCGTTACCCGTGCGCCTGCAGCGGCAGCATCAAGTTCGTCCACCAGGAATGCCTCCTTCAGTGGCTCAATCACAGCAACGCTCGCCAGTGCGAGGTTTGATTGTAGATTCCCCCTGAAATCTGTCTTCTACTATTCGTTTCCCTGGATCATCTTTTTTTCACTGAACTTCTGATGGTAATTGAATCTTCGAATCTTCTGCTGCACTTGCCCTGGATTTGATGATTTTAGGTTTAAGTTTTAGGTGCTGTTTAAATAGATACGCTTTTCTCTGGAGGAACATGGATTAAATTTTGTTATTAGTTTCGAATTTTTGAATGAGTCCTCGTTCATTCTATTGAAGGCTTTTCTTCGAGAAGGATTAGGGTTTTGGTTCTAGTGTGAAGGCACTAAAGTTTTTTCTTGTTTATCGGCTTAGCGAGATTCACTCCAGTATCTGCATCTGTAGATGCCTGTTTCTTTCTCATTGTCTTCTGATCTTTAAGTTGGTTGGTTTATCTTTCATGTAAGGGTGGTTAGTTTTTTTTGCCATACTCTGAAGTCAGAGGTTGCTTTTATAGTTGTTGGATGAAAATAAGATGCTTTACAGACTTATTGGCAAGTACTTGTAGTTAAATTTTTGAAAAGTTTTATATTTGTTCGTTGAAGTTAGATGATAATTTAGTGAAAACTTGATTACTTGACATTGACCAGTGGTCCTAGATTTCATGATGAACCCATTTGGTTTGTGCTTAAAAAACCCCAAAACCCTCTAAAAACGCTTTCATCAATATTTTATATTTATTTTACTTCAAACGCAAATTTAAATATTAAAAATTAATTTTATTTCACATCTTACACAAATCTGTACCTTAAAAGTTAACTTTGTTTCTCATCCTACGCATACTTTAATAAAAAAAATTAAATTTATTTTACATTTATCACAATTCTCAATAAAAACTTAAATTCTCTATGAAATATACTTCAACCTAAAGATGCCAAAAAGTAAGAAAAAATAGTAAACCGAATAGTGTTATCAAACTTAATGGTAAAATTTAAAAGATGAGAACAAAAAAAAAATTTAAAATAAGAGTTTAGAACTTGATTGTGAAATATTGAAAGGAAAATTAATTTTATGTGTATGACAGTTGTTAACTGCATCTGAAAGATAGTAAATGACGTATTGAGAGATTCTAAAGGAAAAGACGCAAAATAATAAAGATATTTAATGGTAGAAATAAAATTATAAAAAAAACTTAAAGAGAAAAATATTTGTTATAAAAATTAGTTTAAATGCAAAAGTAAATAAAGTTAAGAAAAATATATAATTGCTCGACAAAAGTCCAAATGATGTAGTTTGTAATGTAAAGTATGTAGTCTTTGAGAAATTATATAAGATGTTACATGTTAAAGAAGAAGAAGATAAAAAACACATATACATATTTGCTAAGGTTAGATATAGAAAAACTAAAGGTAAGACTTAAATAAAATGTTTTAAGAATAAAGATAGGAAAATACTTTTAAAATAAGAGTATATTTAATAAACATGAATGAGTTATTTTCATAAATTTTTCAATAATAATTGTCTTAAATCAATTTATTTAAGCGAATTTAGCATCCAAAAGAGAAATAATAGTTGCCCTTGCATCAGGTGCATTGGTAATGCTAAAATTTGTGAGGCTTTAAAAAAGATTTGAAAGTGTATGAGAGATGATGAAGTTACTTGGCTTATCAGATTGTTTAATATGATTTTTAAATTAAAATAAAAATAATATCAAATATATAGAAAAAGAGTATGTTGATATTTATTTTCAAGAACAAAGATGATGTGCATAATTGTGTCAGCTACAGAAGAATTAAATTAATAAGTTTTGCTTTAAAATTTTGGAAGAAGGTGATTGAATATAGATTATGTCATGGTATTGGGGTATCACTAAATTAGTTTAATTTGATGCTAACTAGATTTATTATGAAAGTTATTTATTTGTTGAGAGATTTAATGGAGAAGTTTAGGGAAAGAAAAAAAAGACGTGCATTTGATCTTTATCGATTTAGACAAAACTTATTATAAAGTTTCATTAGAGAGTTTTGGAAAAGAATGGTTTATATTTCTTACATTCAAGTTATTAAAAGCATGTATAAGGGGGTTGTTACTTATGTTTGAATACAATGAGGTTTGATTAATGATTGTCTTATTACAGTTAGATTATACTAAAGCTGATTAATGTTTATTTTATTATAATTAGATTACACTAAAGTTCAGCTTTAGGTTCATATCTTTTTGCATTAGTTATGGAAGTTCTAAGTAGACCTATTTAAGAAAAGATATTTTGGTGTATGCTTTTCGTTGATAATATTCTTCTTATTGATAAGACATGAAATTAGGCTAAGGTAAAACTCAAGTTATGGTGGAATATCCCAAAGTTCAAATGTTTTCATCGTAGCAAATTTAAAATTGAATATATCAAATGTAATTTTAATCAAAATAAATGTACTTGTGTTGAAGATGTGGCAATTAATGATCAAGTTATCAGGAAAAGTGAGGGTTTAGGTATCTCGGATCAATTATACAAAATGACGGTGAAACAGATGATGATATTATTAGTAGAATCTAAGTATGATGGATTAAGTGAAAAAATGTATCTAGTACTTTGTGTGATAAAAAATCTTCATTAAAGCTTAAAGATAAATTTTATAAGACAAAGACTAGTGATGATATATGGTGCTGAATGTTATTTGTAAAGTAGAAATATATAATAGTATTGCAAAGATGAAAATTCTAAGGTGAATGGGTGGCTATACACGAAAAAAAAATTGAAAATGAATATATTTGTGAAAAAGTTGGTGTAGCCATAATTGAAGATAAGCTTATAAAGAGTCATGGAGAATTTAGAAATTGGATCTTACTTATGTAAAATGAAGAAGAGAAAAACAGAAAAGAACTTATGTAAAATAAAGAAGAGAAAAACAGAAAAGATATGATAAAAAATTATAAGGAATGACCTTGCATGCTTAGAGCTAAATGATAACTTGTTATTTGATAGAGTGTAACGGAAACAAATGATTCATGTAGCCGACATCACCTAGTGGATAAAGGCTTAGTTGTTGTTGTTGTCTTTATACTTCTTATATGAGCATTTGTTTGTTATAAGTGTTTGTCTAGCCTTTTAGCCTAGACAAACACTTATAACAAACAAATGCCTTTTAGACAGATTAAAATGATCAATTTTTTTAGATGTTTTGTAATTTTTGTATTATTTCCCTCATTCATTTTCTCAAATATTGCTATGCAACATCTTACACACATTATTCTTATTGCAGGTTTGTAAACATGCATTTTCATTCTCCCCACTCTATGCCAAAGACGCTCCTACTAGATTACCCTTCCGAGAGTTTATCATTGGTTTGGCGATGAAAGCATGCCATGTTCTACAATTCTTCCTACGCCTTGCCTTTGTTCTTTCAGTTTGGCTTCTTGTTATACCTTTCATTACGTTCTGGATTTGGCGCTTGACATTTGTCAGGAGTTTTGGAGAAGCTCAGAGGCTTTTCTTGAGTCACATGTCAACTCCTTTAATTTTGACCGATTGCCTGCATGGGTTTTTACTATCTGCTAGCATTGTATTTATCTTTCTTGGTGCAACCTCGCTTCGAGATTACTTTAGACACCTTCGAGAGCTTGGGGGACATGATGCTGAGAGGGATGATGAAGGTCAAGAGAGGCAGGGAGCGCGAGCTGGAAGAAGAGCTGCTGGCCCAGCAAACAGGGTCCAGCCTGTTGAGGGAAATGCTGATGATGGAGCTGGAGCCCAAGGAATTGCTGGAGCTGGTCAAATAATTAGAAGAAATGCAGAAAATGTTGCTGCCCGTCTAGAAATGCAAGCAGCTCGTCTTGAGGCTCATGTGGAGCAGATGTTTGATGGTCTAGATGATCCTGATGGTGCAGAAGATGTGCCGTTTGATGAGCTTGTTGGTATGCAAGGCCCTGTATTCCATTTGGTCGAAAATGCTATAACAGTAAGTATAATTTTTGTTTACATGCCAGTATAATTCTTCCTCTTTGTTAAGCCTTCAGCTTTTTGATTTTCTTGTTTATTTACCTCTTATGATTTTTTATTATAATTTGGCTTGAAAGAATCATTGTTTTGGAAGTTACCTTGGCCTTTCTCATACATAAATAATGCCTGCATTAGCCACTTCCTGAGAAGAGTAGGTATGGTGACACATTACTCAAACCGTATATTTCAAGCTAACCTTACAAGTCTTTGTTTTTGAAGTTTACCCTGAAATTTTCCTGTATGTTCCTTATACATTAGCAATATTCATATAGAATTTTATGATTTTTATTGTTAGTTAGAGAATAGTTGTAGTATGTTCGTTGCTTAGTATTTCTGCCCCTGCCCAACGTTATAATAGCATAATGAAGCTGCAGAACTTCCTTATATACATTTGCTTGTTCTTAATTTCTGTATATTTTGAATATTTAAAACAAATATTTGTTTACAGGTTATCTTTGACTAAACCTGTTTCCTTTTGTTGGGCAGTGTTTCTAGAAAAAAGGGTTTAGTTTAATTATGTTGTTACGATTGGATGAAATTGTTTGTAGCTACAAAAATAAAGTGTCAATCCAAACTAGTTGGAATCAGCATGGAATGAAACGTTCATTATTTGCATAATTAATTCACTCTAAGAACTCATGCATGTTAAAATACTGGCCTTACGCAAACTTGCACACAGTGTTCTGTTGCCGATTGAGAGTTTGTATATATATTAACTATTGAATGTTTGTTTCTTATCCTTGAATTCATACAAGTTGAAGGTCTGATAAATGCATGCCTATCTAAGTAGGTGCATGTGCAAACATATGTATGTGCAAAATCTTGAGATCTACCTAATTCTAGCTATCTGTTAAATGAGTATGGACATTTTTAGGTGCAGCTTTGTAGTTGTAATGATAAAATTTTCTTGTTTTCAAGCAATTCTTAGAATACATATCTGGTTCTTAAAGAACCTTGTGGCGCATTGAAAGCAAACCGCATATGTTTGGCAATAGAATTAATTGCAAGAATTTTTTTTTTTTTAACTCCTAAACACTGTAATTTTCCCCTACCACACTTCATATTTAGTGGATTTAGTGGTGTGGCTATAAACACCAGACCTGTTGTTCCTAGAAATGCTCCCTCCCCACTATACTGGAGAAGCGCCACTACAACAAAACTTGTTATGACCTGCCATTTCTATTTGCATTTGTTACCTTAGCAACCATCATGTTACACCGCTTGCAATTAATAAATAAACATTTATCTTTATGAAATATAAGAATTTTCGATTTTTATTGGCTACTTATACGACCGATTGATGTAGAACAAATAGGAATGATATGCTCTAATACCAAAATTGATCCAGAATAAGATGATTTTAAATGTAAATTTGAGATCAGTTAATTCATATGATAAATTATTCTCAAATAAGAAAATTATTATCTAAATATAATATATGATAAATCAAGATATTTTTAAGTTTATCAAATTAAATCATTTTAAAATTTTAAATGAATTTACGATAAATAATAGGGTTATCAAAATTTAATTCAACAAATTAAATCTAAAGTTCTAAGATTTTAAATTGGGTTTATTCTATTTTTTCTATAGGTGTAGCAAAAAAAAGGGATGAGCATTATTTACCCCAAGCTAAAAGAGCAGAGGGATGCAGTGAATCATGCTGAGTTGAGCCCGAAGAATCGTAGTACCGTGCTATTATTTTTCAATAGTAATTTCTTTCTCAAATTTATATAAGGTCTCTCAATTGAGTGAAATTAAATAATTAAGTTGACAAATATTTCAATTCTATCTTGATTAATTAGAACACTTAGCAATCAAAAGGAATATATACCTAAATTGAAAGATTAAAGGACTTTCCAGAGGAATAAGTAGCTATTGTAGTGTTGTTCACATGTGAGGAAACTTGGATATGATGCTGACTTAGGATTGGTTGTAGCTTGCTATAATAGCTTGTGATGTCATTATATCAAAGTATGAATAGAGTTTTGTAGGTGACGATGTCAACAACTTTTGAATGTGGCACTAAGGAGTTCACAGGCTCAACAAGATATGAGATTTGGTGTTTGTTGTTTCCCTTGTGGTGTAAGCTTCGATTTGGTTTTACAATGCTAGAATTAGGAGTGTTCTAGTATGAACGCATAAGTGGGTGTCATGCACTTCTACTCCAGAAGGTGTTGTTGCTTGGCGGATGTGCATAGAAGAATCCATAGAAGTGAGCGTTCGTTGAAGTTGGCTGAAAGTTTTTGAAGATGAGGATTGGGGATAGTTGAAAGTAAGGTTTTGTAAAGCAGTGGCTATGGTAAAGTTTTTAGAGAAAAATTCTCTTTATCTCATTTTCTTTCTTTTTTTCATTGCAATAAGATAATTAGGGTTTAAAGGATTCTCACTAAGGTCCCCTTACTCTTCCCTTCTTAGATTTCAGTCCCTTCTGAAATTTATCACACTAACCTCATCCAAAGTCGAATTGTATACAAACCAAATTTCATTTATTATAAGTTAATTCAAATGCTTATATGCAAAGTCACGGACTTTACCCAGAAGGGGCTAATCTCACTTTGAAAACATGATAACAGATATAGAACTAAACAAACCCTTTAAATACATGATAGAGATAAATAAGAAGGGTTTTAACTAGTTCAAACTCCTAACTAACCCAATATATAATAAAATTAGTAAATAAAATAAAATAATTTTCATCGTGCATTTGACATCATAATGTGCTATTTGTTCTGGGTCATTGTTCATTAAAATGTCCCCATTTGTACTTGCTTCTAATGTGTACGATGACGGCTTTAGAATTTTTTTCAAGATAATAGTAGGTGATAAATGAATCACATGTACAATATTCTATGAAGCGCGAACACAACACAGACACAAGGATATGGCATTTCCGAATAATAGGATACTACATTTCTTGCACGTAGAATTAATACAACTATTGATTTATTAGAATTTGAATAATATGAAAGGAAACATAATATTGATTAAACATTTGTAGCATTCATCTTTTTTCTCAATGGTTTTTTCTTCATATATTGTATAAACACTTATAAGATTGGCTGACAAGTCAATTTAAAAGAGTAAAGGCAGACAACCATTAGCTTAATCAAAGTAATTACAAAAGGAGGAAAACCATGGAGAAGGGAGAAGGTTGAAGGAGGACGGAGGAAGAAAACCAAAAAAAGAAGAGGTGGAGGGAGGAAGAAGACGGAAAGGATTAGAGAAGCCTAACTAGAAGGAAAAAGGTGGAAGGAGGAAGAAAACAAAGAGAAGAAGGTGGGAGGAAGAAAACAATGAAATGAAGAGAAGGAGGTAGAAATAGAGAGAAGAAGAGGAGGAATGAAGAAGGTAAAGGGAAGAAAAGGGGAGAAAGAAAGAAGAGGTGAAGATACCTTAGATTTAGGAGAAGAAGGTTGGCGGTGGTGACGCAAGAGAGGTGTGGGGGGGCGGACACGGGAGGTAGGCACGAGAGAGAAATAGAACCATAGAGAGCAATAAACAAGCTTGAACCGGTTTCATAAAATTTTGAATTGATTCTAGCTTATTAAAAAACTTGAACTGATGTTATAAAAGCTTGAATCAGATTCATTTATGGTTGAAATATGTCTCGGAAGTGTCCTAAAGTATTTGGATGTGTTTTATATGCTTGTTTAATAAAAATTGGACATGTTTTTGGCATGTTCGACATGTGTCCCGTCGTGTTCACTATGTGTTCGTGTCTGACATGTGTCTAGCATGTGTCTGCTACCTCCATGAGATCTTTTTAGAAGTGGTTGTGCTTCATAAATAATATTATAAGATCATATGTCGTATTGTAGATTTTTTTAACATTTTTTGCCTTTTTCTCCTTTAGCAAGCCTTAAATGAATGTGGCACTAGTTATGACCATTGTGATGCCGATGACAAACATTTTTAACTATTTGTTAGACGTAATTGTTTTTTTGGGAAGTTCTGATGATATATTACTGATGCGTAGGGTTATTTTGATGATAAGAGGCCATGATAACCATAGATTTGAATACTTACAAAAAAATATGTGATTAATATTCCATAATTTTCTCATGATTCTGGTGGATAGTTCTTTTTGTATAAATAGTATATGTCGTACTTTTATGTTGATCTAAGATAATTGGTTAAGCCATTTATTAACCGTTTCTTCTTATCAGGTTCTGGCAAGCAACGCAATTTTTTTAGGAGTTGTTATCTTCATTCCATTCTCACTTGGGAGGGTAGTTCTATACTATCTATCATGGCTTTTTTCTTCCTCGTCAAGTCCAGTGATCTCTACAGTCATGCCACTTACAGAGTCAGCCCTTTCTTTGGCTAACATTACATTAAAGAATGCTTTAACAACTGTGAAGAATTTGTCTTCTGAAAGCAATAGTGAGGGTGTTCTCAGTCAAGTGATTGACGTTATTGGTTCCTCGAAAATTAATGTAACTGGAAGTGATGAGGTCTCAAACAGCATTAGCAGAACCATTCCTATCGGTATGTTGAATGGAGCAATTCTTGGCTCGTCACGTCTATCAGATGTTACTACTCTTGCCATTGGGTATATGTTCATATTTTGTCTGGTCTTCTTTTATTTGGGGCTTGTAACTATAATCAAATACACTAGGGGTGAGCGATTGACCTTTGGAAGGCTTTATGGAATAGCTTCAATAGCAGAAACTGTACCTTCTCTTTTCCGACAATTTTTGGCAGGGATGAGACATTTGATGACTATGGTTAAGGTCGCTTTTCTTTTAGTTATTGAGCTTGGTGTCTTTCCTCTTATGTGTGGATGGTGGCTTGATGTGTGTACTTTAAGGATGCTGGGCACAACATTTGCTAAAAGGGTTGAATTCTTTTCACTCTCTCCGTTGGCAAGCTCTTCAATTCATTGGCTTGTTGGGATTATATACATGCTACAAATAAGCATCTTTGTTAGTCTTCTGCGAGGGGTACATATTTTAGATTGACTGTTTTGTAGTTGTTTCTATTGTCGTTATGTCTTCCTATTGCATAGAGTGCATAAAACATGATTTTTCACTGTTATGCAGGTATTGAGGAATGGAGTGCTATATTTTCTTCGAGACCCTGCTGATCCAAATTACAATCCTTTCCGTGATCTAATTGATGATCCTGTGCATAAACATGCTAGGCGAGTTTTGTTATCCGTTGCTGTCTATGGGAGTTTGATAGTAATGCTTGTTTTCTTGCCCGTTAATCTTGCCATGCGCTTGGCACCTTCCATTTTCCCTTTGGACATCACGTAAGAGCATCTTTATTGTTCTGTGAAACCCTCTATCAACTTTTGTGTATGGTTGATGCGTTTTATGTTGGAAAATTTTGTTTATTTCGTCATTATTTTTCCTAACCCTGTGATGTATGTTATGTTGCAGCATTTTTGATCCATTTACAGAGATTCCTGCAGATGTGCTTCTCTTCCAAATTTGTATCCCCTTTGCAATTGAGCATTTTCGGCCACGTGCAACCATCAAAGCTGTTTTGCGGAAATGGTTTGCAGCAGTTGGTTGGGCTCTTGGACTAACTGATTTCTTGCTCCCTAGACCCGAGGAAAATGTTCGGCAGGAAAATGAGAATATTGAAGTACTTAGAAGAGAAAGAATACAAGATGCTCGTCAAGCTTTGGTGCCGCATCGTCAACCTTTGGCTCAATTAATTGCTGCTGAAGATTATGACAGGAGAGGTCATGCTATTGGTCATACTGATACTGTTGAAGAAGAGTCTGACGTTGATGATCAAGCAGATTCTGAGTAAGTGTTCATTGTTATGCCTTGTATTTGCTATTAGCCTAATTATGCAGGCCTTGAGGGTTTACTTTTCTCTTGTTTGTTTCCACAATTTTTTTCTTTATTTTTTTATCATATTTTCTTTCGGAGAATTGCTAAGGTTCAGACATTTGTGAATGAAGGAAGGTGATTACATTTAGTTTTTTGTTACCTTTGGACTAATTGTGGTGGTTGGTTAAAAATGCTTTGGCTAATTGTTTTTAAGGAGTTTTCGTAATAAGGCTCTCTCTTTATTTAGAAAAAAGAAGATTCATGTAGATGATCCAAACTGGTTTAGGTCTCTCTCTCTCCCCCTCTCTCCCTATATATATGTCAAATCCACTGTCTGCTTTTAGATATCCCAAATAGTTTGGGGCGAAGGTTTCTTGTTGTTGTGTGTATGCATACAAACATTTGTGTACATGCATGTACCACATACATATGCAGAACTCAACCTCATGTCCTCTTTTCTTTACCAATCCCTCTCTTCTGCCCCTGCTATCTCCTATCCCATTCTCTCCTTTCTTGATCTCTTTTGTCTCACCCCTCTCTACCATTGACCCCACCAGCTTTCTTTCCATCATGTGGTATTCGTATCTGAAATCTAATCGATTGAATCTTGAGAAATAGTTCACGTAATCAAAATTTCACTATTCTTATTACTGACAAGGGCTGGTAGAAGAAATTTTTTGCCAGCCTTCCTACAAGATGTTTTTTTCTTTAGCACCAATATCATTAGTTCTAGGCCTCTAGCATATGGTTCATACCCATACTGTCCTTCAATTACTAATTAAATGTACTCCTTAATCTTATTTTTGATGTAAGATCAAGGCGGCATCGGTTTAACTACTTATTTTTTGCCCTGCAATGGAATTTTTTATATGAAATCAGATAGATTGAAATTTATTGTCATACTGTACTTTATCTATTATTTAAATTGGCTTCTCAATTGTTTACTTGATACGAAATAACATAAGTTTAATCACTTTTGTGGATACTTAGACCTGACGATGGAATAGCTTTCCAGTTTTTTTTAGTTGCTACTCCTATTTCTAATCGTCCATGAGCAGCCAGCAACTTCATCAATTTACTGTTTTATCAGTAAAAGCAGCAGTATTTTGAGATACTTGAGAGTGTTCTAAATTTTTTATTTTTTTCCCTTGATGATGTTTTCTGATTTTCTTATATTTTCTATGACGAAAAATTTGTAACATCTTAATGATATTCAAGTAAATCCATTATGAAGGTGTTCAACACCTTATATCTGTTATTCTTTGCAGGTATGCCTTTGTGCTTCGCATTGTGTTATTACTGGTGCTGGCATGGATGACCCTTCTACTCTTCAATGCAGCAGTTATTGTCGTGCCCGTTTCTCTTGGACGAATTATCTTTAATACAATTCCCCGCCTCCCTTTCACTCATGGTATCAAATGCAATGGTAATACTTGGATACATGAACCATGAACCCTTCGCTGATCTCTCTTCTTCTTTCAACAAGATAATGCACATCAAATTTCTTATCGCACTATTTTGGTTCTTAATTTTGCAGATCTCTTTGCTTTTAGCATCGGTTGCTACCTCATTTGGACTGTTGTGGCTGGAACTAGCTATTCATTTGACTATATTAGAACACGAAGAGCAGCTCTCCTGATGTCCCAGATTGGGAAATGGTGTTCTATTATTCTAAAGAGCTCTGCCCTTCTATCTATATGGGTAAGTAATTACATTATTAGATTGAATCCATCACAGGGAAGCTGGTGTCAAGTCAATGAGTGCGTTGGCCTTGTTTTTGATTTTGAATAATTTGATTCAAGTCCATTATTATGATTCTATTCCTGAGTTGATATTTGGTAGCTTTTTGGATTATCTATTACTTGTATGTGTACTTTTCTCTTTTTCTTACGCTCTATAACAGATATATGGACATCAAATATGATGTATATTATAAGTGCCTAAATATATATGTTTTTGCATGTATCGAGTTGATTTTAAGAGAAATTTATTCCATTTTAGTAAGTTGACTTCGAAGTTGAGCCAAGTTCAAGTTAAGTAAAATTTGACCTATTATCATGCGAGCTTCGAGTTTCAAACATAATTGTGAGCCTTATGCATTGGATTTTCTAAAATCATATTTTTCATGCTTCTGGTACTGATACCAACGCATGCTTGTTGATTATTTTAGATCATCATCATTCCTGTTCTGATTGGGCTGCTGTTTGAGCTACTGGTGATTGTGCCAATGCGGGTCCCAGTCGATGAAAGCCCAGTTTTCTTGCTTTACCAGGATTGGGCTTTAGGGCTTATATTTCTGAAGATTTGGACTAGATTGGTATGTAAAAACTTTCTGCTTGTGATTCTGAAGTTTTTAACAATTTGATCTTACTACATTAACATATGATTGATCATTGTATAGGTTATGCTGGATCAAATGGCTCCATTGGTGGATGAGAGCTGGCGGATCAAGTTTGAGAGAGTGAGAGAAGACGGCTTTTCCGGATTGAGAGGCTTCTGGATTCTTCGTGAAATAGTGATCCCGATCATCACCAAGCTACTGACTGCATTGTGCGTTCCATACGTCTTCGCAAAGGGTGTATTCCCCGTTCTCGGTTACCCACTGATTGTTAACTCTGCGGTCTATCGATTCGCCTGGTTGGGCTGCCTCCTCTTCAGTATGCTTTTTTTCTGCGCGAAAAGGTTCCATGTCTGGTTTACAAATCTGCACAATTCCATTCGGGATGACCGTTATCTGATCGGACGGAGATTGCATAACTTTGGTGAGCACACCATTGAGTCGAGGGGCAGCGAGTTATCGGCTTCGTCAGCAGCGGGATTGGTTCATGAGCGCGGAGGGGATCTCAGATTGAGGCTTAGACATGTTGCTAATCAGCGTGCTAATTTATGAGGAAATGGACCCACAGAATGCGAAATTCAGAATCTCTTTCTGGAGCTCCAGGTGGAAAGTTGGGTGGTTGTCAGCATGTTTTAACCAGACCTACGAAAATTTCCTCCAAAGTTTGAGTCGCAGATGATGCTATTTGTAAATTTGAAGCAGTTCTGCACATTATGGGAAGTGTTCCAAATTTGGTGTTATCACTAGATTGGTTGTCCTTAAGAGTTCTATGACCCAAAAAAAATTACGGGTATGCCTCTTTAACTTCTTGTATTTACACATCTTCTCTCTATAATCTGGATAATATTTATATTTATTACCTCTAAATACGTTTGAATATAAAGAACAAAGCCAAAAAAACCCTAAAACCTAAACCCTATATTCAGAAGATTTCAACCCTAAAAACCTAAACCACTTGCACTTGGTAGGGCGGCTTAAATCGCTCTACTCCAATTAGATCGCTAGCGGTCGATCACCTTGTCGAATTTCAAGAATTTCACTTTTCCCATTACATCATGACTTGGAAATGAAGCTTCTACATTACTAAAGAAGTTCAATTCGTTCATTGGAGGTGGAGGATTTTGATGAGAATTTTCTAACCATTGAGTGAGAGAGCAATTTATATCATGATGGTTTTGTTTTCATCTACTATTTTCATTGAAAATTTTATATTTTTCTTTTTGAGGAATTTATATTTGACATCCCTAAAAAAGTTTTTTTTATAAGCGGCACCTCCTAGCTAGAAGCACACTGCCATTGCAGTGTTTGAAGAACAATTTTTCGGTTCAGGCGCTGAACCGTTAGTGTCTAATCATTGGCCGCCACATGTGCACTTTGGGTGGACCTGTGCACACATGGCGATCAAAGATTGAGCGCTGAACTATTCGTGCTCAAATTTAATATTTTTCCGTTTAGCGAGGCTATTATATCATATATTGTTGTTGACATTATTGCCAAAAAAAAAAAAAAAAAAGTGTCTGAAGCTTCTTTATGTACTGCTGTTTCTTTCTTTATTCCTCACTCCTTGCTACTTTCATTGCTGCTTTGTTGGATTAGCACAGCTCAACTGCTAGCTGCTTTAAATAGCAAAAGGCAGCAAAGATGCCCATATGGCCAGCAATACTATTCAATTAGCTCGAATTCGGTTGGTTGATTTGAAATTAACTCGATATTTTCATGATTAAAAGTCATTGCTTTTTTTTAGTATGTAACGATACATGTCGAAAACAATTTAACATTATGCTATGCAGTTATGTTTAAATTAATGATTTTACATGAAATGTACTTGAAAAACCATAGTTTCATTACATTAAAGCTGTTAATCCTGCTTTTTACAATTTTTTTTTTTTGTGTTAATGCCTTTTATTTTTCATTTTTGCTGATAGAAATTTCTGTTTTTTAATTCTGAATAGTAATGAATAACAGAATTTTTGTTTGATCATAAATACAATATATTCCAATGTGCTGTTGTGGTCCATTAAAATAAAAAAACAATAATAAGAAATATAATTGCATCATTTGGCAAACGAACCGGGCTGAGTCGAACTGAGCTTGGCTATGTTTATGTTTAAACTCGTATTGGAATTTGTTGTTCAAGCTCATTTATGGACTGAGCATGTCCACGAATTTAAACGAGCCATACAAATGATATGTTCAAGCTTATTCATCTGATTGGGAGTTTCTAGAATTTTGCTCGATGTTGTTCGTTAAGTTTGAGGAGCGAACATGAACAAGCCTTTATTGAGCTGAGCATCGAAACTTGAAGATATAACTCCAATTTAATTTATGTAAGCAAACACGAAGATTAAAATAACATTCTTCCCCGATTGGGATTGCATTCCAAAAACTTTCTAGATCAACCATTTAGAATTAAGAATGAAGACAACTATTTTGACATCACAAGAAATCACATCTAATGGAGGGAGGCATTACTCCGCGGATATTTGAATCATCTGTGTAGCACATTCGATGTAGTGCTTGGATTTGATGATTGACCGACTCAGAACCAACGAGTAGGATAGGATTCAGATTTATTTTGGTATTTAGATTTCATGATAATAAAATTTAACGTTTCAAATTTGAGTTAAAACTGACTCGCTTTCCATCAAAAAACAACAAAAAAAAAGAAGAAAAAACTGACTCGCTTGAACTCGGTCCTGCACATTTGAACTCACTACAATTTAGACCAGCAAAGCCAGCAGCTTTGCTTGTATTTACTTTTTATTCCTTTGGACAATTAAAGGCATAAGGAATTTGGTTCTATTTCCTTTTCATTGTTCCTACAAATTATTTCTTATTGTATGTGTTTTAAAGAATTAGATTCACAACCAATCATGCTTTGAGTGAAGCTACCAACATTATACTACAAAGTAATCGTGCATTGTACATGAAATTCGACGTTGTAAATTATATTCGAGTCTCCGATGATCTATTTGGGTTCTTCCCACCAAAATAAAGCTCTACCTAGGCCATTTTCTCCTAAAATATTAGTCCAATTGGGCCATTTTTTTACAATTTTCATCAAGTATTTTAAATAAAAAAATTATTAATTTTTTCCTTGAGTATTCTCTCTCTCAATTACTTCTATCAACGTATTGTTTCCAAAAATAATGGCAATGATGAGTTATGTATGATCGTTAAAGGAGTAGTATTAATCAAAGTTTTAAAAATCAGATCGGACCGGCCGGTTCAACAGGTCGGACCGTGAACCGGTCAGCCAACAGGTCCGGTCCAATTTTATAATTGGATTCGCTTAAAACCGATCAGAATCAGTCTAAATCGCAGTTCAACCGGTCAACCGGTGAACCAATACAGTTGGACCGGTTGAGTTTAAAATTTAAAAAAAAATTCCTAAACCCTAGGTCCCTAACCTTAAATATCCTCTCCAGCCCTCATCCTCTCGAAATGATTTAGTATTTTAGTATTTTAGTGATATAAAATGATGAAATAATTTAGTAATTTATTATCGATAAAGTATACTATTTGTTAAGATCTTTTAATGATATACTAAATATTATACTCAATTTATAGTTTGCAAATATTTTGTTGGGTTATTGTTACTTCGATTTGCTTGGAATTATTGTTTGGGTTATTGACGTAAGATATTATTTGTTAAATTCAATTATTAAACATACATTCTGTCTAATTATTGTATTAGTGTGTGAATAATATATATCTCAACTATGTTTATATTATATTTTATAAGTTTTTTAAATTTTTACATCATCCCGGTTCGACCATTGAATTTTGAATCTTTCAGTCTACCAGTTCTGAAGACAGTCCGGTTTTCAAAACTTTGATATTAATAACACATATAACTCCTAATGGTTCATCTGATTATTTACTTTTTGTACTAAAAAAAGATATTAAATATTTTTATATGATAATATTAGCAAATGTATATTTAATTATCATCTCCTAAGGTCATATGAACATGTATGAATATTAAAATTAGCAAAATGTTATTTTTTGAATAAACTTTGAGATAATTTTAGATGTGTGCAAAGTTAATTGAACAGGGTCAAGCCCATTTGATAGCACAAGGGGCTACACAAATCGCAATACGGCTGTTGAAAGTTACTCCCGCACGAAAATCAGATTTTAATATTCTATGCGATCCGCTGCAGAAATAACGTTGTGCGACCGCCCGAAAACCCTGATCTATAGCACATAGAAAAGCGGGTGAACGGAAATGTTTTCCGCATAAAATGCACATTTTTAAATTCTATGCGACCTGCTGCAAACGGGATTATTAGATTTGCACTTTACTACTTGTTAATTAGCAGATTTCGTTAAGTACATAAATTTTTGATAATTTTTTCTAAATCTTAAAAATTTGTAATTTTTTCTACAATTTTTGATATTTGTGAGCAAGATTTTCTATGTTATTTCAAAATACCTCTAGGAGATTTTAAAAATAATTTCCATTTAAATTTAAATACAATATATATATATATATATAAATAGTCATTTTCACTCATTTTTTATTTTAAATGTTATTATATTTTACAGATTCGAATATCTAATATATCTACCATTTTGCATTGATAATTATGAATAATATTTTTTAGATTATATATGCATATTTTATAGAAGGATTCAAATTCTCATAATAATTAGCACAAAAAAGTTATAATATAATTTTTTTATTTAAGATTAATTACTAATAAGTTCTTTTAATTAACTCTCAATACACTTTAGTTCATAAATTTTAAAAACTTGCTGACATAATTTTTAAATTTATTTGATTCTATTTCTCATTATAACACAATTGTTTTTATTAAAGTGAGTACTTTTTTTCTTCTATTAATATCAACATAGTAAATTATTGTACATAAAACCTTTTGATATCAAAAAAATAAAGTTCATATTTCATAAGTGAAATATTAAAATAGCAAAAAAAGGAATTAACAGTTGACAGATGATTAAGTTTAAAATTCATAACTAATTAATTAATTAATTAATTAGCAATTTTTTATCATACATTTAAAATTTTAAAATATAAATATATTTTAAAAATATCACCCGACTTATTAAAACAAAAATTTTGGCCGACTCCACTTTAACAGCTTGTCTTAAAGGCTAAAAGCAGCAATGAAGTGGGAGTGGGAGCAACTCTTCACTTATCTTTTTCTCGCTCTCTTTATGCTCTTTGTTTTCTTTCTTTCTTCTACTAGTAATTTCTCGCCTTGAAAATTTTATAAGGCCTTGAAAGAGAACTCAAAGTATTCGTTAATAAAAAAAGATCGATTGAAATGCTAATAATATCGACCTAAAAGACTCAATTAAAAATAATTTCAAAATCACAGAAGAATCTAGATTAATTTTAAAATCGTGAACCTATATAAAATTATCTGCTAATCTCGAGGTTCTAAATGACAATTACTCTTGAGCATTGCAAATTGATCTGAACTTTAAAAACATCAATTTAGATCCTTAAGGTTGTACACGTGTTTGTAGTTTGATTCCAATTAAAACACGATTATTATTTTTTTATAATTATATTGTAAGAATATTCTCAATAGTTAAATTCTTAGCTTTTTAGAAAATAAGTTTAAAATATTAACATATTTAATTTGTAGTTTTAAATTTTTAGAATAGAAAAAGTAAGAGCGGAGAATATTTTAATTTTTAGATTTTTATCAAAAGTTTTAAAAATTGTGAGTACTGATAAATATAATAGTTATTTAAAATATATAAATAATTTAAATTAATTAAAAAATAGTTAAATTTCAAAATTTTCATTGAAAAGGCCAGCTAAAAGAAGGTAAAATTAGGAAAAAGAGACCAAATTGTACCACTTTCATAATCTCAGCACCTAAATTAAGATATTTTAAATGTTGGGATCAATGTAGAATGCTTTCCCAACCTTAGGGCCCCGGATACAATTTACCCTTCTATATATATATATATATAGGCCCGTCAACGGATCGAATTCGGGTCGGGTTGACTTCGACCCGGATCCAAATTCATATATATCGGATCGGGTTATGGTCGATCCATATCCTCTCGGGTCGAAAATCGAATCGGTTCGGAACTCGGGTTTTCAGATTTAATCCATTTACAATAAAAGTAGTTATTTTTAAGTAATTTTCATAATCAAATTTAAAATAATATATAAACTCGCTCTTAGTCCACTCCCAGTCTCCCATTCTACCCAATCCCTCAAAAATGAGCGAACTCATCTCCCTCCTCCTCCTCCTCTCCGCCGCCTCCCTCCAGCCGGCGACACCAGCCTCGCCCCCGGCGACCCTCCCCCCGTCCTCCTTTCTCAACCGCAACCAATACGAAGCCTACCAAGTCATCCAGCGCTTCAAGCTCACCATCACCTGCGACCCCTTCAACGTCACCTCCTCCTGGTCCGGCCCCCGCCCCTGCTCCTACCGCGGCTTCTTCTGCGAGTCCCCCCCTTTCCTCTCCGGCGTCCCCGTCGTCGCCTCCGTCGACTTCAACGGCTTCCACCTCTGCGCCCCCACCCTTTCCGGCTTCCTCGACCGCCTTCCCACCCTCGCCATCTTCCACGCCAACTCCAACCGCTTCGCCGGCTCCGTCCCCGACCTCTCCTCCCTCCCTTTCCTCTACGAGCTCGACCTCAGCAACAACCTCCTCTCCGGCGCCTTCCCCGCCGCCGTCCTCCCCCTCACCCAGCTCACCTTCCTCGACCTCCGCTACAACCGCTTCTCCGGCGCCCTGCCCCCGGCCGCCTTCGCCATCTCCGACGTCAACGTCCTCTTCTTGAACAACAACCTCTTCGCGCAGAACCTCCCTGCCGACGTCGGGAGCACGCCGGCGGGGTTCCTCACCCTCGCCAACAACGCCTTCACCGGACCCATTCCGGCCTCGATCAGCAACGCGTCGGACAGCCTCGTGGAGGTCCTCTTCCTCAACAACCGCCTCTCCGGCTGCCTCCCCTTCGAGGTCGGGCTGCTCCGGCGGTCCACCGTGTTTGACACCGGATTTAACCAGATCACCGGCACCATTCCGTATTCATTCGGATGCCTCTCGAAGGTGATATATATATATATATATAACAACACAAATGATCTTTTTTATATGTAACAACACGAATAATTAATTAATAAAAGGATTCAATAAATAATATTTTTTTCTAACTAATAAATAAATTAATACTTTAGATAAAAATAAAGTCCAAAGTAATTTATCAACTAGAAAAAATATTTGCTATTAAATATTTTAATTAATACTAAATGATTTATTTGCATTTTACTTCAAACTAAAATAACTAATTAGTTAATTTAAAAATTAGAGAGAACTAGTTGAACATAGGCCCTGATGAATATATTATAAAATAATAAATAAATAATAATATTGAAATTTTAAATGATAAATGTAAATTTTAAAATTAGCATTTGTATAACATTAATTAAATATCTCTACTAATAATTACAGCTAATTAATCTCACATTATTTTAATTGTTCACAAACGCAAGGTGGAGCAGCTCAACCTCGCCGGAAACCAACTCTACGGAACGGTGCCGGACGTCGTCTGCCGGCTGGCGCAAGTGGGGAAACTGGCGAACTTCTCCCTCTCCAGCAACTACTTCACCGGCATCGGCAAAAGCTGCCGGGGTCTCATCAAGAGCGGGCTGCTCGACGTCCGCCGGAACTGCATCGTGGGGCTGCCGGGGCAGCGGTCGCCGGCGGAGTGCGCGGCGTTCCAGGCCCGGCCCAAGTTCTGCCCCCCGCTCACGCGCATCCCCTGCAAGCTTCCGGCCAGGGGCCTGCGGGATATTGAGGGCTCCGGCGACGAGGATGATGGCGTCACGTTTCCGGCGGAGGTGGAGAGATCGCCGGCGGCGGACTTCAGGGCTTATTCGGCGCTTAAACGTCCAGGTGGGAACGGATTTTAGGGAATATTAAAATAAGAGAAAATTACTGATAAGTTCTTATAATTTATTTATAATTATATTTTGATTTATTTTTTTAAATCCTTCACTTAAGTCCTATTTGTAGTTTTTTATTTAAATTTTAAGGACTTAAATGAAAGGTTATAAAAAATATAAATCAAATTATAATTATGAGTTAATTTTAGAGATCTATCAATAATTTATCTTTAAAATAATGGAGTAATGATGCTTATGTGTGTTTTTAATGTAACAGTGTGAAGGAAAAAAATATTGAAGATTTTTATTGTAATTTTTCAAAAAGTTCTTGAAAGTTAATATTCTGAGCTGATACTTTGCATTAATAATATTGTTTAGGATTCTGTTAATGGTCATTTTAGAGTAATTAATGATGATTATTATTATGATTATGTTTATCAACAATGTGTTTATAGAATGATTATTGTGTGTAAAGATGAGCATGATTATGTCAAATTTCTATTGGTTGGGTGGTGGTGGCCAATCAAATTTTGAGGCACAATGCCAAAACTTGGAAGTATTATTTTAAATGCCCCCAACTAAAGACCATAATTTTCTCGACATTATTTTAAAATTATAATAATATGATTCAAACGTAATATGTCACATCTCATGATCTAAATGTAGAGGTATTATCCGCTTTGACTTTAGAAAAAATGCATGACTTGAGTGCTTCTCAGGAGGTCACATATCTCAGTGCTACTCTGACCCAAGCATGCTTAACTATGGAGTTTTTCATCACCGTCCACCACGATGATGAAAAACTCCATCGAGGCCACGACTCGAATGCCACTGTCCCGCCCGAAAGGCAGCCTTGGGGTCGTGCATACTGAGCCCCGCGAACGGCGGGGGCTTTCCCCGAACTGGAGTAGGTGATCCGCGGTTTTTTCGAGGCCTTCTCCAAGACCGCAAGCCTCCGAGAAACAGTGGGCTCCCCTCGCGAACACCTTACAAGCGGGACTTCGTCAACCACATCTTCGGACATGACATTAAAGAATGTCATCCTCTCTCTCTCTCTCTCCCTCGTTCTGGAGACTAAAAAATTCCCCAGAGCAACAATCCGTAGGTGTTTTATGGAGCCATCCCGCTTACGTGGCGGCCACGTGGATTGGCTCGCGCATTAATGCACATCGTCTCGAGACTAGCAGGGGGCATGTTGCCTCGTGATTCACAAAGCGGCATCTAGAGCGTACACGTGGAGAAAGCCCAATCCTCCCAGATCAGACGAGCGGCGCGAGGCAAACGGCAGGCGACCACCTCAAAGCCAAAGAACCTCAAGCCGAAGAGTCTTCAAGTCGAACATCCGTATCAGTATAGTTTGCTTTAGAGAGCGCACGAAATGGCCCCTCACACCCCATTGAAGAGGTGTAGTCAGCGTCAGGCGCCGTACATCTGTACCAGCATTGCTGTCGACCCACAGGACAAGGGGGATGGTCCTTAAAGCACCCTAGGTCATCCCCCACACGTCAGAGCTAAGAGAAAATTCAAACTATAAATTATAATACAGCAGGAGAAGAAAAGATCTTTTTTTCCTTTCCTAAACCTCTCCAAAAATCTCCACTGTAATATGATTTTCGACTAGTGAAACCCCTTTTTAAAGCTGCCCAGAAAAAATCGTTGTGGTTTTCCCGTCTTATCAATTTCCGCATCAAAAATACTCATCCCACTTTAGCTTTTAACAAGTGTTGTTATTTTTTATTCATATTTCTACTAAGTTGTGTGAAATCTCACCTAAGAAGGCCAGGTTATTGAAGTCGTTTGATTTCACATAAGTTCAATTCGATTTGAACAGTTTCAATTAAGTTAATGTTGAAACCATCGGTTTAGATTCAAATTTTAATCAAAACCGAAAAAAATCTGTTCAAATCGAACCAAACTGAGCCAAACACTGCAGTTTAATTTGGGTAATCTAAATGATATAAACTATGCAGATTATTTATAACACTATTAAAGAAATATAATCTCTAAATCTTTAATACAATCAGATAACAATCAAATTTGCTTCCAATTGCAAACACCACCAGCAGCATTAGGTAAATATGGAAGGAAATTTACATAGCAAGACATGGAAAGTTCAGCAAATATAGAGAATGCAGCATTTCTGTAAATCTATACGAAATAAACACAAAACCAAAGTAAAGCGTACAGTTCAGCGAGATGCAGCACCAGAAAGTTACAAGTTTCAGAAGAGGATTGCAGTTTGCTCCTCAGGCGCTGCTCCTCTTGCCATCTTCAGCACCAAAGAATGCCCAGTGGGGCTTTGCAGGAGTGCGGGCCAAGGCCTTCACACCCACAGGATTACTCTTGCTCTGCGAATTCACGCCAATTAGCATTGTAAGAGCAGGGGTACATAATATCTTGTATACATAATCTTTATTTTCCTATCTGTAAACAGCATTTGTGTTGAATAATTTATTTTGGTGGAAAATCGATCAAAAGCTGAATATGATTTGGATTGATTTTGATTGACTCGATTTAAACAAGCCGAATAATGATCGATTTTTATGGCTCGGAAACATGATCAATCCAGTATTGGGTGGGAATGTGATCAGCTTCACTATGTTAGTGTCAAACCATAGCCTAATAGAAGATAGAGTGAAAGTTAGATAGACTTGGCTAGCACGACCTAGCATTGATTGAGATCGAATAGAACTCCCATTGTCCAAAGCTTGGATCAGATCGAGATCGAATAACAAACTCGACTCAATCTTGAGATGCAGTCGGATCATTTTGAGATGGGATCATCAACAACTCTAATTCTAGTTATCCAAATCATTTGTCAACCCTTATAGTTTACCTATTTCAGAAATCGATCAATTTTAAGTTGGACCTAAACGGAAGCCTATATTGACAATCTGGTTTGAACAAATCCCAAGCCACACTCAGATTTGAAAGATTAACTTTCAACTGAGGTCACATCCTTCACAATTCTTAATATTAAAAATTAAACCACATTTCACGTACTACACAAATTTAAAAAATAAAAAAAATAATGTTATTTCACATGTTATGCATCTATCAAGATAATAATTAATTATATTTCACACACCCTACACATCTCAATATCATAACCATCATTACATCACATCATACACTATTTTCAAAATAAAAATATCACAATTAAGTTTAATCTTACTCTAACTCGAATAAAGTTAACCTAGCTAAACAAATGCATCCGACCACTGTATGGTTAAGGTGAAAAATCTAACCCAACAAGACACCATCCTTCTGAAGAAACGATCCTAGTTAATCTTTCTACCAACTTCAGCATGAAGAGGACTTACTTCCTTCATTATTCCAATCTACACTTTTGGACTGACAATTATGTTCCATACCCGCTCAATAATAGAAAAACTTTTACTACATTCGCGATCATCTCAATTTTTATTATGAATTCCAAGTAAACTCACCCAAAACCGACTTAAATGTAAGTTCATATGTATTTACACTTATGTAGATGCAGATAAGATGTAAAGCCAATAAATCAGATTGGACCAACTCGAAACTTGATTAGTAATCTATTTATATAATCAACTTGAAGTAAGGTCGAAGTGATGCTAGTCCTACACTAAGTCTCTACCAAATTTATCTACTTCATTTAAACTGGAAAAGAATGATTAAAGGAAAGCATGCTTTTACCATGAGGCAAGTTCCGGCCTGAATGTTGCAGATGGGGTAGTCATGAGGACAACAGCTGTAGTGATCCTCGCAGCAGGTGGCAGCCTCAAGAGGGCAACATCCCCAGGCAAAGCAGAAGTTATTGTACTCATAGACACAGCAGCAGGTGGTGCTCTCTGCGCATGAGTAGTAGTTATCGCATACTGTTGGCGACGCTGCTGGGGAAGGAGGGGATGGGCCAGGATTTGGAGGATTCGAGCTCGTCTTAATGGGATAAGATGCCTCCATAGCGATGCCACATTTTCCAGTAGAAACGCCTATGTTCCTTACGAGCCTTATATATCCATCCTCTCCCCAATCTGCACCCCATGAGTTCTTAACAATCCAATACTCCTTGCCGTTTTCAGAGCCATAGCCAACAGCGGTGACACCATGGTCAAGATCAACACCGCAAGAACCAGAGAAAATCCCCTGAATACATTGAAGGTGAAATTCATGTGAGAAAGACCAGTTAATCAATAGTCGATTGATTGAGGCAAAAGTGTTGTCTCATCAAAGATGAAATTGCTGTCAAAACAATTTCCAAATGTTCAAATCAAACTGTAGTTTGATCAGCTAACCGACTAATCGGGTAAAAAAAATTCAAGCTCATTTTAGTTGCATAAAATCATCTTTTCCAAAGAGAATTGCAACAAATAAACTTATCTAAAATAAAATATATTTGCATAAGATTTCAAAACAAAAGGATGTATATTGCATTGAATCCACAGCAAAGCCAGATAAACTAAAACATTAAGTGGGAAAATGCCCTGGGAGAATGGTTTTCGATTGCCTCTATGTATGCAAGTTCAAAAATCCAAATCTGAAAAAAATGCTCTTTGCTAACAAGGGATAAGGAAAAAGGTATCAATAAGGGGAGTTATCTCAAGTTGTCCCCAATAAACCTAGGCCAATGGGTACAGGCCATCAATTGTACATTAATACCACAACTGATGTTGAATATCCAATATAGGATAATTCTCCATGTGTATCTCAACAAATCTCCCTCTCATATGAGAATCCATCCACATTGAATCTTTCTCTATCCAATAGGCCATTCAAGTGCATGCTTCTCAAGAACCCACTCAACCATCTAGTGCCATAGTGAGAGTCACTCACTCTTGTAATTGCTCAACTATGGTAGAAAAGGCAAGATCTAAGGGGGCGCGATCCGCATGAACTACATGATCTAGTCAAGGCCCAGCCAAACCATCGGCTCTGATACTACTTGTTAGGCCTTTGGGTTAATAGGTATTCATCAATTGTATGTTGGACTCTTTTATATTAACTCCCCTAACATCAACCTTCACAAAATATCACACAAAATTCATTTCACTTTGAGACAAAAGAAGAGCCAAACCATATCACACAGCAAATATCATTTCTGAGAAATGATCAAGGAAACACTAAACCAATTCAGGCTTTTGATCTAGAGTCCCCAAACAATGATCAACGTTTGAGAGAATTCAAAAATGGTACATGACAAACTTAGACAACGATGACTTTCAATCTTGGAGGTGCTATGGGATGCACAAAATATCCACTGAAAGCCAGGGATGAGACCCAGAAGGTGGCTAGCAGGGTTCCTCACAATGACGCATCTCAGCTTCAAAAGGGCCCTTTTATCCCTATTTCAGGCCAGATTCAGCATTTCTACATTTCCCTTATGTTATTTCATGATTTCCGAAATTATGATTAGCTAATAGTTTGAAATTCAATCAGATGTGTGTTCTTAGGATTCATTCCTTCTTTTTGTTGTTTTCAATCTTTTCTAGAGGAAATAATAAAATAATTCTGAGATTCTAAATTTTAGAAATTGCTATCTTCATCCTTATATCAAGTGAGCCAGCTCTAGTGAGTAATTTTTAATCAAATCTTCATGTTTTCAGTACTGAAAGCATATCAAATCAACTCAGTTTAAATCAAGATTGATGGTCTCACCGATTGATAGAGCTGGAACGATCTGCTGCTGCCCTCAATGGCGACACTCACTGGCTGGTTGACTACTGCCTTTTGCAATGCCTTCTCATTATTTGCCGGTACTTCTTCGTAACCATCAATGGTAACAACATGAGCATTTTTCTGCAGCAAAGACAACCCTCATTAAGAACAGAGCACCAGCCATAGAGATTTCAAATGTTAAGAGTTCATCATCCATCAATCTCCAGCGTACTCTGTAAGTATCGCATTTTCCATCTTTGGTCTCATAGGGGTAATCCTCTTCAGTGTCGATTCCTCCGTTGTTGATGATGAACTCGAAGGCGTAGTCCATCAGTCCGCCGTTGCATCCCTCGTTGAAGGATGTGTCGCAGTCCACCAGCTCCTGCTCGGAGAGGGAGATCAGACTTCCAGTCACGATCTGATTGATCCCCTCCACCGCCGCCACCGTCGAGAATGCCCAGCAGCTCCCTGCGATCATTCAAAAATCCGATAAACCTGCAGATAATTCCAAAATCGAAGCACGAAATCCGGCGAAGAATATGAATCGTTCAGATCTGAAATATGCCGTGCACTGGACGGAGGTAGAAGACGATGGAAGTGAAAGGACGGATTTACCCTCCGAAAATCAAGCGTTTACAGAAAGTCAGCAAGGGAGCGAAAAGGAGAAAAGGGGGTACTAACCACAGCTGCCCTGGTCTTTGACGGCGACGACGGCGCCCTTCTCCCTCCAATCGACGGAATCCGGCAGGGACTCGCCGGCAGCAACCTGGTACCGGCTGCTCCCAGCGCCGGAAACACGGAGACGTCGGCCGGCGGATCGAAAGCCGAGGAAACGGGCGCGGTACTCCTCGTTAGTGAGGCCGGCGAAGCGGTTGAGGCCAAGGCGGAAGCTGTGCTCTCCCTTGTCGGCGGCGGCGTTGTGCTCGTCGATGTACTGGAGATTGTCTTTAAACACTTCAAAACGCCGATCCTCCCCACCTAGGGCGTTGTAGGACTTTCCGTGCTTCACGAGCCAGCCTTCGTAAAGTAGCCGGACCTCCTCTTCGCTGCGCTCCGCCGCCGCCTGACCAGCGGCGGCGAAGGCGATCAGGGCCGCAACGAAGAGGAGAAACAGTTCCGAAGAACCCATTACGGAGACAACCCTAGCAGTGATGGAGGAACGGAAGGAGAAGCGAAAAGGAAAAAGCTCCACCCTTCTTTTCTTGTGGGAGGAAGAAAGGAGATGGGACGAATTCTATAAGACGACGAGCCTCATTATGATATCTTTAATTATATTTAATGCGTTAATTGTTATTTAACTGTTTTGAAGGATCTACCGTTGGTGTAGAAATGGACGATGGATGATTACGAGCCCATATTATATCTATGCGGGGAGACATCAGACATAGGCTGATAGGCACTGCTCAGCGACTTATGCGGCATCTGACGTGGCAAACTTCAGTTGGTTAGTTGTGGTGAACAATTTTGTACCCCTGCGTTTAACAGAACCTGCAACGTGATTCCTCCAATATGATTTATAAGAATTATTATAAATTGAGATCAAAAAAAAATTTATAATATTTTTTTGAGATATTTACAAACATACTACACCATTTAATTCTATTTATGTATTACTTATCTATTCTTTATTAATTACGCTATACACACTCAAAATATTACAAAATCTTACATACACGCACTTTAACTTATTTCCATTATAATGAGTAATCATAATTTTCAATGACCTAACTATAGTTATTAGATTAAAAAAATCTGAGCCGTTTATCGTATTATTTTAAAGATATTTAAATAAATTTTGAGTGAAAATCCTAAACCTTGATGTTTAGATGGTGGCAAGGGAAAGAAACATCTGTGACGTGAATTAATTTTAAAACAGATCAACGCTTTAGTATAACATTCAAGAAAAAAAAATATGTTATTAAAAGAGTTAAAATCTAATTTTAATGATTTATTAATAATTTTTTTTAAATAGATTTTGACTGAATTTTAACTTAAGTGTGTGTATATAAGCTTTATAATGTTTTGAGTGTGCATAACGTAATTAATAAGAATTAATAAGTAATACATAAATAATGTTAAATAGTATGACATGTAAGTAAATATTTTTATTTTTTCTTCCTTTTTTATAAGAAATATCTTTTCTTGATAGCTAACAGTCTAAAATTTGTAATATATGATTTACTACTATTGATTATTTTAAAATTCTAATAATATGCTCAAAAGAGATAAATAAAAAAAAAATTAAACCAATTAGAAAATTAGCTATAATAAAAAGATACGTATCATTAATTTAAATTATATATTTGCTAATGACTAGTAGATCGAACGAGAAAATCGAATATACATACCTGATCGAACACCGAACTTTAGCTGTTTGTATTTAGTCGTTAATTTTATTTTAAATTCTCATCCAAACAAAGTTAAAGACCTACATCATTTGCATTTAAAAAAATCGGACAACCCAACTTCAACAAAGTAATTGACTCGATCCGCATCGAAATTATAACAATTTGCCAACTACTGGACCCACCATAAAGACACAATTCACTTATAAATGTGGGATCCACTTTGTCATAAAATAAGTTATGTGAGACAAGAAAAATAATATAATTTTTCTAATTTTTAAATTCAATTGGGAGGAGACCAAGTTGGCATTGGCTGCATTTCATATATATATATATATATATATATATATATATATATATAT
>KZ452022.1:332000-520821 GCA_002786265.1 Apostasia shenzhenica
ATATATATATATATATATATATATATATATATATATATATATTGGATGAAATCAATTTAATGTTAAGAAAAATGTAGATGATCTACATATTTGGCTAATTATTTTTGGGCACCAATTGCAAGTAGATCTTGACTTTTTAATTATGATCCCTTATTTATTGTGAAATTTTTATTCAGTCCAATATGTAATTAATCACTGAAATTGCTTTGTTAATCCTGCTTAGCTACCTCCCTTCTTCATAGAAATGATAAAATTGTATATAGATTCACAAAGACTCACTATTTTACATATTGGTCCATAATTTGAATCACAGTATTTAGGTCCGTGAAGTTTAGGATTTTTGGATACTGGTCTACAAAATTTGAATTATAGAGTACAATACCTTAAAGTTAGTTATCTATCGTCATTTAGTTCTTTAATATTTTAATATTTTGTATTGTTTTGCCCAAATTAAATATAATATTACAAATGATAAAAGTAGTATATGGTAATATATTATTAACATATGGGATTTAAGTATTATAACTCAAAATTAATAAACAAGAATGCAAAAAATTTAATATTTCGAGAACCTTAATACTACAATATTCAAAGTTTATGAACCAATGTGTGATACCCAAAGATCTTGAACATTTATATGCAATTTACCCATTATTGTGGATAAATGAATAAACTAATCTATTTTGTTACTACATTTCTTGAAAGATAATGCGAAGAAAAAGGTATTACATTTAGAATGAGAGTTAGCTCGTGAGGTCGAGTAGTTTTTTCTGTTATCTTCTGTCACTCGACTTTATTCAAAAAAATATTACTGCTCGTTATTAAGTTGAATGGAAGATGGGAGATGCCTTTTAGTTTATTTATATATAAATCATTTTTTCACTATAGTTTGGAGAAAATGAAAGATTCTAATTTATAATTTTATATATGATCAATTTATTTGTAAAGATTAATTTTAATAAAATTAAATTTAAATTTAAATAAAAATATTTTTTATTAAAACTTGTTAGTAATATGAAATAAATTATTATGTTAGGATATCATATAAATTAATTATTATTCAGTATATAAGAATTAAAAATAATGTTTTTATTTTAAATTAAATGTATATGTAAAATATAATTAATTTTTAATATTATATATATAATATAATATATTTAATTAAATTTAAATAAATTAATTTTAATTTAGCTAAATAAATAGGTTCAAAGGTTGGAGCAGCACCATTTATGTGTATATGGAAATGATATCTTATTTGGTAGCTTCAAAATTAAATAAAAACATTTTTTTTGGTAGTTCATCATTAAATGGACTTATGAGTTAAGAAACTTAAACATTTATAATTAGTGTTATTATAACTATAAAAAAAATTGAATAAATTATTTAATTTGTTTTAAAAATAAATATATAATATAAAATAAAATAAGTTGATTATATTAAAAATTATACTAAATGTGAATTAAAATTTATTGATTTATTAAAAATATATATTAAATGTGAAATAAAGTGATTATTTAATGTTAATATTTATATAGTAGGAAATATAAAATAAAATAAATTTTTTTGTTATAATTATTTTAGTTATAATTTTTTTTATTTAAGAAGAAAAGTTATATATTTTTTTTCTACAAACCAAGCAAACCCTAAGAAGAATGGTTCAAAATGCAAAGATGAGGCAAAAATTAAATTTTGCCACAAATATTTGTTCTAAATAAAAATTAATATTTTATTTGAGGTTAAAATAACATCAAACATACATCTATGTAAATTTAAACAATTATAATTTATAAAAAAATTTCATATGATTATGGTCTCTTTTTAAAAATGTATAGGAGATAAAGGAGTATTTTGGCTCAATTTTAAACTCTTATTTTTTATATTAATTATAGAGGCCAGATTGAATATATCCAATAAATTATATTTTGGTGTATGCTTTTCGTAAATGATATTTTTTTATTGATAAAATTAGAGAATGGGCTAAAGCAAAACTCGAGTTATAAAAAAATATCTTAAAATATAAAGGTTTTTCGTTTTAGTAAATAAAACATCTAATATATAGAGTATAAATTTAATCAAAATAGAAACACTTATATCGGTGAGATGACAATTGATGATCAAATTATCAAGAAAAGTAAATAATTTAAATATCTTGAATTAATTATATAAAATAATGGTGAAAAAGATAAGGATGTTATCAACAAAATTAAAGCAAAATAGTTAAATTAAAAAAATATTTTTAATGTATTATGTGATAAAAAAAATTAATTAAATTTAAAAATAATTTTTTCAGCATAGTTGTAAGACCAATAATATTATATGGTGCAAAATACTGTTTCATATAATAAAAATATATAAGTAAAATAAGCATCACAGAGATGAAGATATTAAAGTAGATTAGTCGGTATACACGAAAAAATAGAATAAAAAATTAGAACATCCATGAGAAAGTTGGGTAGCCTCAATTAAGAATAAGCTTGGGAAGAGTCGTTTAAGATGATTTGGACATATACGCTGTAGGCCGATTAAAGCTCCAGTAAAGAGAATTGAATTATTGAATTTTGCTTGCATTAAAAGAGAAAAAAATACGACTAAATAAAATATGATAAAAAATCATTAAAAAAAATCTCAGGAGATAAATAAAGACTTGTTATATAATAGAGTGCAATAAATACGAATGATTCATATAGCCGACTCCTCCTAATAAAATAAAGACTTGATTACTACCGTTATTATTATTGAAAAATCATTATATTGTCTACATATATTATTAAATTGGTGATAGTAAATTTTGATTCCACTCAAAAATTAATTTAAAATTTTAATTTCATTTTGAATTTTACTCATGGAACTATATGATATTCTTAGTTCAATGAAAGTTGGAGGGCAGCTCTGCAAACTATGCATTTTTTAAAGTTAGATGATATGATCAGGTTATATAAAATATTATATTTTTTGGTAATATATAAAATATTTAATTGACTTCTGTTAGAAGATAACATGATATTATATTTTAATTTTTTTTAATTTTTTTACACACATTAAAGTATTTTTCCATAAAAAAATATATAAATATTTTTAATTTAAGCATACCATATTTCTCCCTCAACAAGTTTTAATCAAATTATTTACCAATTTTGTATCCACATTTCTTTGAGTTAGACTTGGTTCTATATAATAATGTTAGCTCCAATAAAGCTCCATTTATTATCATAGAATACTCTTCTATAAACTTAATTAAGTATTAAAATTATTTTCATTAAAAAAATCCTTTTACTCTATTTCTTATAGCTCCTTTTATGTTAAATAGCATTAAAATATTTTCATATACCCTATCGAAGGAAATACCCGTAGCTTCTCTAATAATTTATTTAACTTAGTGGTCGTCTCCAAGGTTTTGAAAATCGAACCGGCTTCAGAACCGGTAAACTGAAAGGTTCAAGATTCAATGGTCGAATCGGGGTCAAACCGAGAAGAAGTAAAAATTAAAAAAACTAATAAAATATAATATAAATATAGTTAAGATATATATATTATTCACACGTCAACACAATAATTAGATATAAAATGAATATTTAATAATTGAATTTAACAAATAATATCTTATGTCAATAACCCAAAAAATAATTTCAAGTAAATCAAAATAACAATAACCCAACAAAATATTCACAAATCACAAATTGAGTATAATATTTAGTACATCATTAAAAGATCTAAACAAATATATGCTTTATCAATATTAAAATACTAAATCATTTCATTATTTCATATCACTAAAATACTAAATCATTTCGAAAAGATGGAGGCTGGAGAAGAGAGTGCGAGGCAAGAGAAATCGCGAGTTCGTGACTGTCGCGCGAGTAGAGGCCGTGTTAGGAACCCAGAGTTTAGGAAAGTTTTTTTTTATGTTAAATTCAACCGGTCCAACCGTACCGGTTCACCAGTTGACCGGTTAAACCGCAGTTTAGAGCGGTTCTGGCCGGTTGGCTGACCGGTTCACGGTTCGACCGGTTGAACCGGCCGGTCCAATCCGGTTTTTAAAACCTTGGTCGTCTCCACTTCTCAAGTAAAAGAATTGCAGGAAACAAGAGGGGATATAAGATTATAGCGCAAATAAAATATCAAAAATTATTTCTTATTTTACGTTATCGTCTCAAGTTTTACGAATTTTTTTAATGTGCAAATAACGGAGAAATTCACCCGAAAATTAGAGCCAAAGTATATTTATACTAAGTCAAAAATACACCCTCAAAATATCAAAAAACTATTAAAGTTAGTCGTGATTTGCATTGAATCTTAATTGATTTAACCGAATTACAAAGGGCATCGAGTTTGAATTAACTTTGATTTGATTCGACTCATTAATAAGCCTAGAAGGCATGCAAGGACAACTTAATGGCTGTTACCAACCTCAATTGAGTGAGTGATCAATTATATTTGGACACTTCAATTTCTTATAATATCAATAGTTTGCTTCTTTAATTTTAGCTCAAATTAGTAGAAGTTCAAGGTTTTGAATGCTTGTTTAATTGATAGCATTTATTTATTTTTAGAAACTTCCATTAAACTCCTTTTGCATTTTGTTTCCTACTATTAAATTTGGGATTTTTTACACTTTAAATCACATTCATGGTTATAAGTCACATAAAATATTCATAGATTGAAAGAATTAGATAAACAATAACTCATATTCTTAGTAACTTTTATATTACATCAATGAAAGATTTTTTTTTTGTTGGAAACATTAATGAAAGAGTTACAAGCATGCAATGAATTAAAATCTTGTTAAAATTCTTATTAAATCGCTAACGAATACACTGATAAACCCTTGATATTGTCTAATTCATGGTCAGATCAGTCAGACCAATCATCAAACTTGAATCAGTAATTTTTTTTTTAAAATTCATTAAATTAATACTGTCTACTAAAAATAATATCTAATATTTATAATAACAAAGTTATTTTCTAAATTCTAAACATCACGAAGAAATATTAATTTATTATAGGTTGATTAATTTTAGTCTGTAATTTTTTTCATATTGAATTGAATAGGATTACGTGCCTATTCACTGTCGAGCTAGTCAGATCTGGCGGTTCGGTCTAACTTTTACAACACTTGATTGTGTCGCCATACATTGATGATGTACTTAACTAATTACGTAATAAATATAATACAAGTAGAATACTTCTTAAAGATGATTTGATAACGACCAACAATCTTTTTATTTGAGAATTGTCTCATAATATTAAAAGAATAACAAGCTAACGTTTTTATATATAAGTATTAACCTTTACCTATTCGTCAAAAATAGGGGACCCCAGTATACCTTCAAGTATTTAAGTAGGCTCTTGGTAGTACGCATTAATTTTACGCATTAAAATTTGCCTTCTTGATAGAGAGTAGATTCAAAATGGATGAGTTCTCATATGAGACTTTTCAAACACACGATACGATTCATATTGGATAATCAATAATAAATTTAAAAAAATAATTTTAAGTATCGGATCTCATCCGTTGTTATGTCACATGACATAATTTCTAATTTATGAGTTCTATCCTAAATCCATGTTATAGATTTTATTATTTCCAATTGATATCAATCAATTCTAATTCGATAAATTCAAATTTGCATGAGAGTTTTGTTAAACTTGACAACACACTTTAATCTAATTACTTAAGAGGCATTTAGTTTTATGTGATTTAGATGTTAATATTTTTTAATATCAATATTTTGTAAATATTTTTATTATTTAGTAATTATTATTTGATTCATTAATTTAATGTTTATCAGATTTCATGAAGATAACAATAATTTATTCTTAAATTAACTTTTATATCATAGAATATTATTCTTGAATTCTTATTCTAACTCTTATGATTCTCTATTATCACTGATTTATTTGTAGGGGAGATGATATTTAAATATCGATTAATTTTATGTGAATATAAATATTATTTTAGGATAATAATTTTATATTTTTTTATAATGTTATCTAATTAATATATTATCATATAAACAAATTATATGTTCTCATGAAAGTAGTAATTAAACGAATTTTTGATTAAATTGTGCTTGTTAATTTAAGGTGTAAATTACTTTTTTTGTTTATGCAAGTTCATAAATATTAAATCATTTGATTTTGATCTTTAAATTCATGATTTGTTCATTCATTTTGTTTTATCAGCTGTTGAACTTTTTTTATTTTTTATTTTTTTTTGCTCTCAAAATATCATTCACTTTTCTAATCTTGAAGATTATTGAAACTTATCAAAATAAAATGTAGATTTTTAGTATATGCTTATGAGGGTAAATATGTATATGCTAGATTTTTAGTCTTAATTTTATTTTACAAATATTCATTAATAAATTAAACTAATATTGCGAAAACTAGTTATTTTTTTCTTTTTCACTCTAAGGATACCGATGACATATGAATTCTCACCTAAATTTCTGACCCTTTGGATCACTTAGATAACTATTGCATCAATTTAAGGAATATCTATTACATCACTAGAAGTAGATTTTTACTTGAACTGAATTTCATTAATTTTAAGATAATTAAAATGCTAATTATAGACTATTGAAAGATGGCTACTAATATAATGTAAAGAATATAAAAAGTTAAATATGCTCTTCTAATAGGAAATGGTTGCGTCAATATCCTTCTAAACTGTTACACAAGAATAATAATATATAAAATATTCTCGAAATTCCGTAAAATAAACATTAGCCCTACTTTTATGCATTAGAGGTGAGGGGAAGGGGACGAGGCGGGGATATTATTTGAGTGAAAGCAAAGATTGAGAAAAATCATTTGTTAACCTATCATTAAAGGAAAAATTTAGTTTGACACGGTTAATCAATTGCTCAAATATCACGATACATTTATTTAGAGATTCACACAATTTGAGCAACCGGCGATTTATGTGTCCTCGTTAAAAAAAAAATATTTTGGGTTGATTCAAGCCGTGCTACAAGTATAATGCTTTGAACCAACAAAAACTAATACATCATATAGTTGCTATGTTTATCATTATTATTATTATTATTATTATTATTATTATTATATCAGATTAGCTATAATCAAATCACAGCCAAATTTATCTGAATTTCAGTCAATTAATTTGTGTCTATGGACCGGGCTAAGGCCCATAACTATTGGCCCGCCAGTTCTCCAGCCCGGCCCAATTGAATTGAAATTAGAGTACGTCTATAATCATTTCCCATATAAAGCAAATTTATATATAATTCATAAAATAAAAAAAAATTTTAAATTTCCTGAAAAATAGATTTTTTGATTTTCCAGAAAAAAAAAATTTTAAATCACAATTAGGTCTGACCAAAGGTGAACACATTTTTATATTTAATTTTTTGAATTATTGGGATTAATACGAAAATTTGCATTATTTTTGTACATATACATACGTACAAATTTGTGTATAAATACATATACCTAAAATAATGCTTATTTTGGCCTTTTAAATACACATACAAAATTAACTTCACCCTCATTCTATACATATTCTGACGTTTGCTTTTTTTAATATAGCAACAATAATATTATTAATATCAGCATATCGTTGATTACCCGTTCCTATGATTTGAATACACATCAATTCTCGAGCTCTACTATTATCTGCTACATTCAAAAAGGTATGAAGTTGAATCATTTTATCACTTATTTCAATTCAAGGAACAAAAAAATAAATAAATATTATCTGTCCAGAAATAAAATAATCTATCATCAGTTATTTACATACCCTTTAATCCATCTTCAGTTATATATTAAACTCTTTTATTTTTTAATTTTACAATTTAACCCCCCAAATCATCCAAAAATAACATATTAAAGTTTTTTTCAAGATTTTCGAAAATTATTTTTACTTATTATGATTATTTGAATATTTATTACTACTATATACAAAATATTATAAATATATTAGCAAATATATGTATGCCATTAATTTTTATTTTTAGGGAATTTAAAGGGTTAAATTGTAAAATAAAAAAAATAAGAAGTTTAATATGAAACTGAAAAATAATTAAAAATATTTATATAAATTCTTTAAAATTGAAATTAGTTATTCTATTTTTGTTGAAAAATTTAATGCGTACGTGTCATTTACTGTTTAATGTTCATTGCAAATGAATTTTTAAGTAATCAAAATTATCATAATTACAAATTATTTTATATCATAATAGTCACTGCAAAATAATGAAAATAAATTCTAAATTAATTCCCAAAATTCATTTTAACAATTTATCAAAAAAAAACTCATTTTAACAAACCATCAACTTTTATTGATTTAAGAGCAAATCTTGATATTCTATGAATTCAAAAAGGGAGAGCAATATAAGATAATTTGCATTTTGGTTCTTTTATTTCCTCAATATTTTACTTCAATCCTAATACACTTTGACCCAATATTTCACCGTCTCAGAGAACGTATGGAGCCGGAGATAGGTGGTGAGGTTGGTTCCCTTTAAGAGGCTCACGCTGTCTTTAGCCGCTCGACGATAGTAAGCATTAAGCATTATTAAATATTATCAGATTTTGTGTCGTCAGTGGTGAGGAGTATGCCTTACTGGCTACTGATCCATAAAGAGTAGTTTTTTCAGCATGTGTGTCGTATTATTAATGTCAAAATAACTGCATTGAAAAATCTCAAATTTTTTAATAATAAATTTCAATCGCTGTAAAAGTAAAGTACAAAATCGAAAGCACACTTTTTACTACTAGATCTCTACTAACTTAAATATAGGTCCTTCAATAACTCATCAAATAATCGTGGATATAAATGTAAACTATTGAAACTTGAAATCTCTTATTGTGTAATATTTGATTCTATGTTCTATTATGATACTACCTAGCTTATGCTTTCTCCCTATACTAAGGTATAGATTCCTAAATATTGATTGAGTACAAAAAATATTTTCATTAATTTTTTATTTTTATTTACAACTTACACAAATTTAATTTTAAAAAATTAATTTTATTTCACATTTATCACAATCCTCAATAATAACATAATTTTATTTCATATCATAATATTAAAATAATTTTTTGCTTTTTCTATTTAAAAAAATTTAAAATTTTTCTAAAACATACTCTAATTAGATGAAACAGTTATTTAGTATATTCATATGATCTATCTCATAACTACTAATAAAATTATCATTTTAATACCCAAATAAAATCATTTAATTAGAAGGAAAAAAAAGGAGAAGGATTAAAAAATATATACATGTAAATAAAAATGAATTTATATTTTTATACATTGAATTTATTTATTTTTTAATGGATAAAATAAATAAATAATCTGATGATTCAGATCTTGTTACCTAGATTCTAACATGATAGATTGGACTCTGTCTCAATTATAATTTTATAAGTTATTTTAAATTATTTTATGTTTTTCAATGGTAGAAAATTAGAAATCAAGCTAACACTAGGAAAGAGGGTGGCATCTTCTTATTAGCTCAACACATGGCTTGCCCCCTTCTCCAATGGCATTGGATTCTCATTAATGCAATATATATATATATATATATATATATATGAAAATATAATATTTCATCATATATATATATATATATATATATATATATTTTAATTGAAAGTTGAGTTATATATATATATATATCTTCTTAATAATATATAGTTGAATTTGAGCTAGTTGATTTAAGTGTTAATTTATTTCGTTTGATTTTGAATTAAATAACAAGTTTAATATTTTAAACCAAAAAAATTATTTACATAATACATAATTATTGTATTCAATTTTTTTTTATATTAATTACTTATTATGTTCACTGAGTAACAAATGAATGTTCACATATTTGTGCATCTATGATTCTATGTACTATAGTTTATTTTGCAAAATTATTATGATGTACATAACATGTAATTCATTGCATTTTGATTCAAATTTTTGATGTGTTGTCTATTTATTTTTAATCATTTTTATGGGCTTCATATTTTAATGGGATGAAATTTTCTAATACTTTTGAAAATCATGCTTTTAGTGTTTAACCTACTTTTAAAAATTAAATTCTTAATAGCAAATAGGTTCGTCTACTTTTAGCTTATATGCATCTAAGCTTTTCGGCTTTTCGAATTAACAGTATTAGTCCCACTATTTTGGAAAAAAATACAATTACTTCTTCGACTATTAATTTTATAAGCAAAAGGACATTTTCATCCTTTTACTCTATCTTTCCCTTTTTTTATTTATTTTGTGCTGGTGTTATCTCAAACAACGACACCAAAAACAGCGATGTCGTGGATGAAAGCACTAGAGCGAAAAGAGATAGAGGACAAAATGTAAAAGAAGATAAAAGTAGAGAAAGGTATATTTATCATTTTATCTATAAATTTAATAGTTGAAGGATTTAGTTGAATTATTTTTCAAACGTAAAGAATTAATTAATTTAGTTGATTTGTAAACTAAAAGGACCCAGATAAACATAAATTTAAATTAGAGGGCTCTATTTCTTATTTATTAAATTAAAAATAAAAATAAATATATAAGAGAAAATAAAATTTAAATATTAATATATAATTTATCATATATTCATATATGTATTTTGATTTCTTTAAAAAAAAAAAATTATTGAGCGCCAACCTGTTGTCTGCTCGACCGTGCGCACGGGACCGAACTCGCATAAACAAATACGGTCATACGGACGCGTCCTTTGGTTCGTTGGATTTGGGAGTGGCATCGGTTGTAAATAAAGCGAATATTCGTGGCATAGAGTGGACTGACACTTTGGCTGGAGTTTGCACACGTGAACGCAATTTGGCACGTGCAAATCGGCAGTTCGCCGAAAGTCCATAGCCCGTACGCTTTTGATGACGCGGTACAGCTGGCAAATTGTAACCGCCAAACAGCAAAAAAAAAAAAAAAATCGGAATTTGTTTTTTTCTAAATGACCAAAAAAAATTTAGCAAATGAATTTATATATACATACCATAAAAAAAATCGAAGTACTACCAAACAGATATTGATGCGGGACAGATGAATGATAATACAATTTAGAGATCAGCAATTTTATAAAGCAGATTATTCACAAACTAATGCTTGAATATCAGAGAACAATTTTGTAATGATTGAGAAATTAATTAAGCCCGTAAAATCAATTATTTTTAAAATTTTAAATAAATTAGATCGAAGGTAATTGAGAAATTACCAATTCAGATTAGGGCACAATCTGGTTTTCAATAAATCAGAAACGGGGAACAGAATTGAGGGTCTCACAATATTTAATTAATAGCAATTCAAATTCACTCAATAATGAAAAGTCGCACATGCGAAAAATATCACAAATTCTTCTATTATGTGGGCCTAATTATAAAAAAATTACAACTTAATCATTAAGTCAAATACAATACGATAAAATGTTTTATAGTAAAAAGTTATGATTTTCTTATAATTAACTTTAATTACATTAAATCTATTATATTTTCATCAATATTTAATAATTACATAATTATTATTTTTTACAATATATACATCATAAATTATTAAAAATGTTATATTAAATACACTACATATTATAGTATAAAAATAAATTTTATTTATTGTAATTTATTAAATATAAATAGATAATATTAAAATATTAATAAAAAGTATATTTAGTAATAATTTATTGTGATATGTAAATAATTAATTTTTTGAAAATAAAATTTGTGAAATTATTAGGTGCATAAGAAGCACTGATATTATTTGTGTAGATTTAATATAATATGATAAAAAATTTCTTACATGCATTATCTTTATTTTTATTATCTACACAATTACATTCATAAATAATATATATAATTTGTTGAAGTATCAATCTGTTAATAGCTACCTTACAACATTTGTGGGCGTGTTATTTTTTTAATAAATTATTTGTGAAAATAAAATTCCCTTAAAATTATTAAATTGTACTTTTTAAAAATAAAATTTAAAATTTCGCCTCCAAAAAATTTTGGAAAAAAAATCTGATGAAAATATATGATCATAGTCAAAATGGTCAAATCTATTTTAAAAATTTAATAAAAAATATTTTTTATCTGATCTTTAAGTAAATTTAATAAATAATTTAGCTTATACTCATGTATCCTATAAAAATTCTAATACATAAATCAATTGTTTTTAAATCTATCTCATTTTTTAAAAAAAATTAATTAACATTTTTTTATTATATATGTTTCTAAAAAATAGCAATTTTTTTCTTTAAAATTAAAATTTTCCTTCCTTAAAATAAAATCTTTGCTCACTACTACGAGAAAAAAGTTTACACGAATTTGAAACATAATTTATTATTATTTTTCTAACATGAATTTTAATATTTCTTGAATAATTTTTTCATCAAATTAATAGTAAAATCATCAATTAATTAATCTTGATCACATATTATAGACTGATTATTTTTATTTTCAATGAAAAGGGCAGTTTGAGATTGAGCAAAACTTTTAAGTCAGTGGTCTTTTTTTACCACTCACTAAAAATATTCAGATTATTTTTTCAAGCCAAAGAATATTTTCAAGATGAAAAATATAATTAAGGCAAAGTGGCTGGGGAAAAAATTATATATTATTGAAATGAAAATTTTGAGCCTTCTTTAAAATGCATGTATAAATAAAAATAAAAATTATTATATTAAAAATTGTACATAATATACAATAAAGGTGATTATCTTAAAATTACTAGTGCAGAGCTTGAAATTAAGATAATTTTTTACATTAAAATTTATGAAAAAAGAAATGCATAATTATTTTTAAATAAATTAACATTCCATTCTACAAGTATAGTACCTCATACCTCTACAATTAGCCATTTGATTTAATATTTATTGATATTCAATATTTCAAGCACTTCTCAACCATTTTTTTTTAATTTTTTTTTTGCCTCAAGTATCGCAATTCTCTGCACCGTTATTGAAAATTATATATAATCGTAAAGATTCAAACTAAAAATTTCTAGATTTCGAGCAAACTTTTTCTCTACTGAGCTAAGAGGTGCTTCACAACTAACTTTTAATATTATGCATTTTGAGATTAAGATATAATTTATATTAATTGAGAATGGTGTAGTTAATTTAACTAACAATCAAATCTCTATTTATTTGTCCTAATTACTTTCAATTTATATGAAAATTAATTTTATCAATTAAATTATATATAGAAATTTTAATATAAAATTATTAAATTTATTTCATCCTTCATTTATTTCAGAATAAAAATAATTTTATTTTAAAATTTTTACATACCTTAAAATAAACATATTTCATCAAAATTCAATTTTAATTTTGTTAAAATTAATTTCATTAAACAAACACAGTTTTGTAAATGTTTGGTTTAATAATATAGAAATTAGAATTATTTAAATGTTAATAATTTTAAATATTTATATTGTTTGATAATTTGATTATGATATAATTATGTATTTTGATGTTTATCACTACATTTAAATTATTTAGTGACGAATAATATTTTGAGTTTAATGTGTTTAGACTTGAAGTTTTATTACTAACTTCGTACTCCGCACTATGAATAAAATAAAAAAAACTTAAGATTTGAACTATGCTTAGCTTTGAGGTGATGAAGTAATCAAGATTAATGAACAAGCTATGAAAATGAAAAGAATCATGATTAAAGTTTAATTTTATTATTTATTATTATAATAATTGTAGAACTATTATAAAATTATTCTTAGAGTGCCAGGAGATAGGTAGATCATATTATGAGTAATTAAAAGACATCATTATAGATTAGTTGGAATCGTTTTGAATTGAATTGAGTTGAGTGAGCCAACTAATATTTAGGTTGAAGGTCTACTATTTTTGATAGATCAATCAATATATCAAGCAGTTTGGTTGATCAGTTTTTTGATCAATCAAAGGTGGTTGATTGATTCTTTGACTGATCAATGCTATTGGAAATATGACTGTTCAGTTTCTAACGGCTAGTTATTTAATCGATCAATTATTTGATCAAAAGCAATTCTTGGCCAATTTTTATTAGCTTTTAAAGATCTTTTATATATAAATAATTGAGAAATTTTAAGGTATATATATTAATAATATTCTAAGCTCATAATTGAACTGCTTTTGCTGATATTTAATCTTCTTGAGAGTGAATGATAAAAAATTAATTAAGGCGGTTAGTGAAAATCAAGTGCCTAAAGTACTCATTTGTAATCCCTCTCTTCTAGTGCTTTCAAGAATTCAATCCTAAGAATGAGAAGATAGTTTATTTTTATTTTCTCGATTTAATTTTGATTATTTCCTCACTTATAATTAGAAACGAAGAATTTTAGTTAGTTTGATAAATAGTTTGTTATTTCTGATTTGTACGGACTTCTCTGTTTTTAATTAAAGGAGTGATTTAGCAGATAGTTAGCTTGTCATTGAATCAAGAACATATATATCATAAAATATTGAACTTTTTTGTGTTCTTTATGATTGTGATTTTTATTTACTTATACACGTTATTGCTTCTGCTTGAATTGATTATTCACATTATTGCTAACTTATTCTTAAGTTAATTGTAACATTTTCTCGAGTAAATTAGATTTTAATTAAGATCTATGCATCCCTCTCTAGATTCATGCCTAAATCCTATAATTTTTATTTATTATTTATGAAAAACTTAGGGATCTATTATGTTTCTAAAATGCAATCTCTAATTTTTTTCTTCATTTAATTTAATCTTCATCTATATCTTTTAAGTTCCCTTGCATATATATTATATTGATCTATTTATTCCAAATGTCACATTAAATGACACTTTATTTTCAGTGACGTAGCTGTCACCAGCTTAGGTCAATAAGTTTTTATTTTTTAATATTATCTTAATATGAAAACAAAGTAAATATTTATTATTCTAAAAAATCTAACATAATTCAGAATAATATTAAACTAAACACCTTTTAATCTTATTTAGTATATTTTATTAAATTATTGTTGTAATTTTTTTTTAAATTTTCCCACTACATTTATTAGTAAAAATTTGAACTAGGTATTTGAAAATTTCTATGATCTCAAAATAGTATATTTTTCGATCGATATCTATTAGTTATTAGACAATCTCATTGAAGAAAAAAAAATTTACATCTGTCATCCTCAAAAAAAAATTTTATAAGCGACACTCTCTAAGTAAAATATTTATAGTAACACTCCTTAAGTTTAATATTTATGTACAGATCCATCTTATAAATTAATATTCAAAATAAGTGATAACTATTTATTAATATTAGACTTATAGGGTATTATCTGTAAATATTTAATTTAGGAGGTAATGCCTGAAATTTTTTTTTTTGGAAATGACAGATATAATAATGTTTTCTTGAAAAATATACTTAATAAATTTACAAATAATAAATTGATTATCTTCTTATTTTTAAAAATTACTAAAAATTAGTCTCTTACAATTTATATATAAAACTGCTGATACAAATACTATTTTTAATTCGTTTGAAAAGAAAAGTGAATTTTAAAATTTTTTTAAAAATTCAAACTTTTCTTCAAATTGTACATAATCTTTAAAGAAGGAAAGAAATTGTCATGTAAATATTCAACAAATTCACATTAAATTATGTTAACACGTGGTTCCAGCGCTGCACCCCTGTCGTACACGCCTACCTGGCATTTGACCTTCATTTATTTACTAACTTATTTATCTATTCTCACATGTTTCTGACTCCTGTCAAATCTCGGACATGAGGGTTCAACCAAATCTCGGACACGAGGAGTCAACCAAGCCTCGTTCATGACGAGCCAGGACCATGATAACGATGTTACAAAGCAGTGCCTATCACAATCAGCTTGGCCCGACCGCGCTGTTCCCCATATAAGGCCTTCTTTCTGAGACATGCAAATCAAGGGTCCGCATGCCCTAGATGTCACGGATCCCCAGAAGTAGTACTAATATTAAAAATTAGCATCCTTCTTTTGAGGCTTTTGGTCCATCTAGCGGCCGACAAGCGGCGCGAATCCAGAGATTGTTCACCTCCTTTCCTCTGGAAAATCAAGATAAAGCTACATCATCCGTTGCCTACAAATACTCCTGAACAGTTTTCAAGCAGAAGGATCCAACACCGAGCATCCAATATCAAAAACTAGAAAAGAAATAATCAACAAAAGTGGCTAGGGTGCAAGCAGCTTCCCTGGTTCCTCCATTCTCATTGTATTAAAGCCCCAACTGAGGAGCTTTTTTTCTCTCTCCCTCTTTTCCTTCTCAAACATTGTACTAGCCCTCACGGCTACCTTTTTTTTCTTTAGTGAAGTCTCTTCGCTGACCACTCGGTGGACGTAGGAGATTTCCTCCCTAAACCACCTTAAATCTTTGTGTACTGTTCTGGATGCCTCGAACTCTTTTTCTTAAGCCTCCACTAACATGCTTACTTCTCTGCGAGCTGCTGTCTCTCGGAACTCTCTCTCTCTCTTTTTTGGTTTTTCTTGAGATCCCTTACATTCTATGTCAACAAATTAAAAATAAAAAAGTCACCTAAAAGATGTAATGAAGTTTGTTTTTTTTAAAGAATTTATTTATTTTACTTTTCATTAGGTTTTGCTCACATTGTTTTGATAGTAGCGATTAATAAATAAAATAGTGAACGAAAAAAAAAAAATTATTAGAGAAAAATTTTACGTTAGTGTGCCAGTTAAAAGCTCTTGTACATATTGATTTTGTGATTTTTCTAATTAAAAGTAATTGATTTAAAAGATTCATATATCTATAATAAAAAATAATTTGTTTATATTTTATAGTAGACTATAATGTAATCGAAATGTATATATTTGCCTAATGCACTATAAAAATGGTGATGATTTTTTTTTTATTTTAAAATAATTATAAAAATTGACAATTAAACGACTGTACTTGTTGCAAGACATGATTAAGTATTAAGTCTAAGTAAATTCAAAATTTTTATTTTCTTGAAATTTATGATTAAAAATTTGTGAAAAAATATTTTATTGAAAATATCTTATCAAATCAATAATCTAATTTAATGATGAATATTAATTTTTTACATTTTATGATATGTTTTCCTTTCATATATCTATGTTAGATAAATATTTATCTGTGTTTAACTTATTTTCGTAAAAATGTAAAAAAAATCTCTCTCTTTTCAACACTTATACAGTTTATATGTGAAATTATTTTTTAATATTTCTTATCATAAATTCTACCGTCTAAATTTGATTTATATTTAAATTTTAAACATGTTAAGGAAACTAAATTTAATATTTTCTATTTTAAATTTATACAAAATTTTTAAATTTTAAATTTAACCAACAGTATAACTAATTTGAATATCGTTTATATATAAATCAAATATAATTTTAAATTATTTTTAATATTTTTATCAAGAATTTACACATAATTTTTAAGATTTTACATTTTTTAGCAATTGAGAAAGTTTAATTAATCCAAATATTACATTTTAAATTTTAATTCATAAATTTTAGTAGATATTATCCAAAATTAACTATTAAATCTAAAATTTAAAATAACAATAATATTAAAAAAATATTGAGCGATATGAAATGTTAGAAATGACTTCTTACTCATATTTTGTGTATATATATTTCATGTAATTGTTAACATAAAATATTTAGCTGTATTGAAATTATATTTATAAAAATATAATATATATATATATATATATATTGGGATTTTTACATACAGGACATGAAATTTATACGAAATTACGCATTTCATCATCAATTTGTAAATATTACCACTATCACACCATATTCATTTCACATATTTCATATACTTTATAATATTATATGTAAATTAAAATACATAAATTCATTAATATTTAAATTCTAATATATATTTTTATTTTTTACTGAAGCACGTTAATTTTCTTACTTCAATTAAAAATTATAGTCATGTGGATTTAAATTCGGCACCCTAATTGGAAATTTTAAATAGGATAAATAAATTAAAATACATAAATTCATAAATATTTAAATTATTATGTATATAAATTAATTTATTTATAATATTTAATTAATATATTAATAATATAGTTAAGATCAAAGCCAATTTAGAAATGTGAAGTTCACCATCAAAGAATATGGTGTGAAATATATGAAATGTGTAAAATTTAATGAATATGGTGTGATAGTGGTAATATTTATGAATTGATATTGAAATACGTAATTTCATATAAATTTTATGTCCTGTATGTAAAAATCACATATATATTTATATTATATTTTTAGTGCTAAATTTTGTAAAGATTTGTAATTTTGTATAGTTTTGAATATTTTAATATTTTAAATTTTCATGTTTTGAACGTGCTTCTAATTTGAACGCATTGACTGTTCCACCCAACAAAACCAAAATATCGAAAACGTGTAACTACGACTGGCGACACGAACCCGAAACGGACGAGCAATAATATCGGTTTTATGGAGGCCAGTAATCATTCAATATATTTAAGATATCAGTTATTCTTCTATTTATTTATTTTTTTTTAAAAATTATATCATTTATGAAGAATTTTGTCTAAGAAAAATAAAAATAAACTATAACAAGCATATAATTTTTAAATAAAAACTACAAAAAAATGGTATTATCGATCGGAGGGTTACGATAAGAGGAGAGAAAATAAATGTTTAAAAAAGGCAGAAAATTAGTAAAATTTAAATTATATACTGTCGAATAACTTGAAGAAAATACTGAAGAGCTAGGTGCTAGAAGAAGTTGCAAAACAAAAGACGACTTTTTGCTATTCTTTTTTGGTTTCATTTGTAGGCAGGTAATGAGAAGACAACAATGATCTTTCATCAGTATCAGTTGTAATTTCTTGTGAATTTTTTTTTAAAATTTGGTGAGAATTTTTAACTATTTGAATAGTATTTTAAACCTTTATAGGTCCTTGTATTTACTTTTTTCAGCCTGAGATATTTGAAAGATCTGATGATAAAGAAGATCGATGGAGGTTTGTTCGAGTTAAGGGTTCTACTCATCATTCAATGATATTGTTCGAGCGACCTACTTCGATAGCTATCCCTTATTCTAATTGTTGACTCTCGCTTCTGCAATATTCTCATTTTGATGGCTCTAATTTATTTCTTTCTATTTATGTATAATACTTGATATTGCACATTTGTATAATAAAAATATTATAATTTTTTCGAAAATTATCCTCCCTTAATTTAAGGAATATTTTATTTATATTTTAAATTAAATTAATCCTCCATCCTTAACAAAACTCTGTGTTGTTTGTTAAGACCTTTTTGCTTGATTATTTATACTTAATCATGGAACAAAGATCATAGTATAACGAATACTAAATTCAGTCACCTACATGTAATTTACCCAAGCATAAATCATTTGTTAAATAATGGATATAGTAGCAAAATAATTACCAGACATGCGCACGACGCGTGTCCTACTGCCAGCTGTATGCCACCGACCTCCTGCCTGGAAGCAGCAAGTCCACAACTGCAACGGCGCATCACCGGTCTTCTCAACCGGCTATCACCGGTCACCCCCCTATATAATCCACCAGTCTGCTCCCTGCCTCGTCGCCCGCTGCTACTCTGCAAGCACCGGCGGAGCTCCGTCGCGGCATCAATGGCGATGAGAAGGACGGACGTCGAGCGGATCAAGGGCCCCTGGAGCCCGGAGGAAGACGAGCTTCTCAAGACGCTTGTTCTGAAGCACGGGCCGAGAAATTGGTCTCTGATCAGCAGGTCGATCGCCGGCAGATCTGGCAAGTCCTGCCGGCTGCGGTGGTGCAATCAGCTCTCGCCGCAGGTGGAGCACCGCCCGTTCTCGCTGGAGGAGGACGAGGCGATCATCCAAGCTCACCGGCAGTTTGGTAACAAGTGGGCGACCATCGCCCGCCTTCTCTCTGGTCGAACTGACAACGCCATTAAGAACCACTGGAACTCTACTCTCAAGCGCAAGCACGCCGATGCCGTCGGATCCGGCCGCGCGGCGTCCGAGGATGGGGAGATCGGAGATCGGGAAGGCGGGAGGACGATTAAGCGGTCCAGTAGCGATGGATCCCCGGCGGTGTCCTCCGGCGCCGTGGTCTGCTTCCCGCCGGGAAGCCCATCAGGCTCCGATGTCAGCGAATCGAGCCACCGTAGTTATGTGTTTCGTCCGGTGCCCAGGACCGGCGGAGTCGAACCACCGACTGCAGCCCCACTGCTCGCATCGAAATCTGGGGATCCCCTTACCTTCCTCACTCTTTCCCTCCCGGGATCCTCTTTTAATCAGCACGAATCGTCATCCTCCGTGGATCTAATGCCGCAGGCTGCCCCCAAATCAACAAGGGGCCCCGTCTCCGATGGGGCATCCGTCCGTCGCCGCCAGCTGCCGTCGGGGCCAGATGAGCTATGTCCGCCGTTGGCAGAGGGGGTTTTCTCCTTTAGCTCTGAGTTCCTGGGAGTAATGCAGGAGATCGTTCGCCAAGAGGTGAAGAACTACATGAGCGGCCTGGAGCAACAGGGGTGCTCGCCGCTGCGCCCCGCGGCGGCGACGACGAGCCAGCGGGCGTGGCTCTGAAGTGGATCTGTGTTAGCAGGTACGTTGGAGAAGCGAAACAGAAAAAAAAAAAAAAAAAAGGCCGACTAGCCCTAGATCCGTTGGTGATGAAAGAAGAAGGAATTAGACCTGCGGCCATGGGAGATCTCATTCTACAAGTCTTCCTTAGAGATTTGTTTATGTTTAGGGTTGAACTCTTCCAAAATCAGAAACAGAGCTTTGGGTAAATATTTTTCTTGACCAAAAGATGAAGGAAACGGAAAATTTTGGAAAATTTCTGCTGTTCGATCGATTACTTCTAGCTCAACTCAACAAATGGGTTCTGATCCGATTGAATCTAAATGGGCTATAAGATTATAAAATGTGGATCTGAGAATTTCTAATGCCAACTTGCTCAAATTCATTAAAAATTGGTCAATTTTTTTTTTTTCTTTTCGATAAAAAATTGGTCAAACTTTTAGTTTGTATTGCTTACTTCAATCTTATTCAATGTCAATGCTTTGCTTGCTTGCCAACTGCCGTCCCAACTGTCATTTCAAATGTTTGACAAATTGCCTCAAATTCTTATGGATGTTAACTGTCACCATCTCCTTTTATTGAATGCCAGTTCATAGCCCTCAAATTCCAGTGTGTGGTAGGTGCATTGGGGCTCATTAATTTTGTCATTAGTCATTTTGCATGCTTATTGTTTTATAATCTTTTTTTTGTTTAATTTATTTGCATGTAAAAATAAAAAAATTATATAAACTAAAAAATGATCATAACAAAATTGATATTTTGTACTAGTAAATTTTTATTTTATATTATATGAGCATTTATTTATTTGGTAAGATCCTTTTTTAAAAAACTAATACAAAATTAAAAAAGTGTCCATACAAAAAAATTAGAGAAATATTTCTAAATAACTTGCATTATGTGCATGACACAGTTCGCTGTCCCACGCGCCTATGCACTGCACTAAAATTGAGCAGTGCGCGAACAGCTGTCTTACGATACTTGAACCAAATAATTTTTTCCTTTATTGTATTTTGTTATCTGAAAACTACTATCTTGTGTATGGTGCAGCATATAATTCGTCCATAACATGCAAGTGTATGACACGAGATAGTAAAAAAAAAAGTCATGTAAAATTGGTAATTTGTAATCAAATATTAATGATGTAATTATGATCATATTATATTAGTGATTCTTTAAAATTGATAAAATTATAATCTCGTGAATATAAATTGCAATTGCTTAAGATATCTTGCAAAAATAATGAAATATTATTCTTTATTTTTTTTTTTGAAAGATGGCAAGCATAGCATTAAACTAAAGCAATATTATAAATAGTAAAGAAGTCAACCAGCATCCTCCTTGAGGATGTTGCAAAAAAGCAATGGGAAGAGGCATATCTTTCTCCCTGCAAAAATTACCTAATGTGGCATAATGAGCCAAAAAATCGGCTGCACTATTTACGTTTCGTGATATATGTGTAACCTTACAAAAAGAGAATGAAAGCAAAATATTTGTAATCTGCTCAACGATAATGTCTCTATGCGGGTTTGCATGAGTTCTAAGATCTTCTGATGACATTGCTAGTGTTCCATTTAGAGCTCTATTTGCTAGTTGTTGATGCTGAATATGATGCTCTATTTGGCGTTTTGATATACTAGTGGTACCAACCCATTATTCCCCTTCTTGTTGCTGCTCTAAACAGTTCCATACATGCTCTATGAAATCTGAAATTGTCTATCTACAACTGTAAGCAAATTTAAATCAAAAAAAATTAAAAGAGGAATAAAAAATTAGGAATGCTTTATCAATAATAATAATAATAATTTTTTGTAAGATATAAATAGAAGAATATCTTAAAAAAGCTGCATTACCTCATAGAACAGTCAATGAGTCAACGAGTTCAAAGAAAAAACACAGTCAAAACATGTGTGTGTGGTGTGTTCTTTTTTCTTAAAAAAATAAAAAAACATGTGTTTAAAATATAATAAAATATTTATTATAAAATTTTTTGGATTAAATAATCATTTCAAGTTTTTTTTTTTAATGTAATAGTTCACATAAATACATTAAATGAATGCGTCTCTTGTGCAATATTAAAGTTCATGGCACAAAATAGTGTATCTAAATTTACCTTTTAAATTTTTATTAATTATGTTTGTGGCCAATAATTTTACCATATTTTTTCTTTAAATGTTTTAATTTTTTTTTGATGAAATTCTATGTTTAATTTTACTGATCTTTTAGCTTTTAGATGTCTATCTATTACATAACTTTCATTTATTTGGGCACTTTAAAAATAAAATAAAATATAAAATTAATTAGTCTGTTGTTTAGTAGGTTTGTTTTTTATTTAAATTCAAGCTTTTCTATTTTACTATTTATTTTTAAAAAACCCTTCAATTTTGACTAGTCTAAATTTTGTTAATAAATAAGCATAAATTTTTGAAAAGGAAGGTGTTTTAATCATGACTAAAATAATTTTTCTTATTTAAAAATAAAAACTAATTTACATATTATTACATATAAAATTTAATATTATAAATTAATTTATTTTAAATTCTCTATAATTTTTAATATATTTATCAATTTTATTATAAGTAATAAAATTATATAAAATATAGAATAAAATTAATTTTCTATAAGTAAGTTTGTACAAAATTTGATATAGAATTAATTGATGATTGTATTTATAACGCCTGTAGCTGAAGAGGGTGAAGAGTGATCGCTGGGTGATGTCCTAAGATAAAGGAATCACTGAGACCAAATTCAGTTCCTGACAGGCTTCTAGGCCGAATCACATCGAAAAGTGATGGAGATCCTGAGCTGTATAAATAGGTAACGTGATTTCAAATGATAGAGAGACCTTTTGAGGAAAAACTGTAAAGTTAACGATGAAAAATTTCATAGATAAGACATTGAGATCACAAGATATTATAATATTATTTGATGGTAGAATTGTTTAAGAAAGAGTAAATTTAATTAGGAAGAAATAAATATAATTTTAAGAAAATAAATTTTTTTGAGTTAAAAACTGCTATTGTTAGTATTTTTTAAATTCATGAAAAGTAAAGTTAGTTAATTATTTAAAAAAATTCTGATATATGTAAAAAATGATTTCTGTATCAAAAATTATGTACGATATAATACAGTTGAATTTATAAATATTAAAATTAGTTTATAATAATTTAAAAAATATATTTTTTTTAACTTTTTTACAAAGATTTGATCATTTTGACTTTGAACATAGTATTTTATCAGAATGAGTGTAAATTCTAAAATTTATTTGGCATTAAGACTATTTTGATTTTATCTTAAAAATTTTAGACTTGTTTTGATATATAATAGAATAAATTATTGACAATCTTCTGTAATTTACTGACAGATTTTAAAATTAAAATTTTATTTTATTTTATTTTAGTTTTAAGTTATTATTTTGAATTCTGAGAATTTAAGTGAAAGAATTTAAAAAATACAATAAGAATTTAAATTATTAATTTCAAAAGAATATGAATAAAAGTATAATTATAGATAAATTATAAAGCCTTATTATATATGATAAAGAATAAAATTTATTGCGTTAAAAATTAGAAAAATATGAAATAAAGTTTATGTTTTTTTAAAGGGATAATTACCTACATGTCACATAATTTAGTTTTATTTATGCCTTATTCATTCATTTTTAATTAATTATACTATGCATACTCAAAACATTACAAAATCTTACATACATACATTTGAGTTAAAACTTAATCGAAATCTATTTGAAAAAAAATATTCTGTTAGTAAATCATTAAAATTATATTTTTACTCTTAATAGTACATATTTTTCTCTTCTTTAATACCACACTAAAGCACTGATTTGTCCTAAAATCAATTTACGTTACAGATGTCTTCTTCCTTTACCGCCACCTAAACATTAAGGTTTTAGGATTTTCACTCAAAATATATTTAAATATCTTTGAAATAATATAATGAACGATTCAGATTTTTTGTAATTTAATTATAGTTTGGTTATTGAAAATTTATGATTACTTATTATAATAGAAATAAGTTAAAATATGTGTATGTAAGATTTTATAATATTTTGAGCGTGCATAACATAATTAATTAAAAATGGATGGATAAAGCATAAATAAAATTAAATTGTGTGGCATGTAGGCAATTATTCCTTTTTTTTAAGATTTAGAATGTAAAAATTAAGAAAATTAAAGACATCGGCAAATTTTCCACTCACATTTCTTTATTTTTTTATCATATTTCAGTGTACCAATTAAAGGATGACACGTCAGCAAATCACTTTGACTGTAAATTTTGGCGGTCAGATTTTCCCAGCTGCAACAAAAGCGTACGAAGTACGGGCCTACCGCCTTTCGTCGGAGTGCCGCTTGCACGTGCCGAATTGCGTTATTCAGCACGTGTGTAAAAATGTGAGTCTATGCCACGGATGTTCACTTTATTTACATGTAATGCCACCCCCAAATCTAACGAACCAAGGGGACCTCGGTCCACGGCCAAGCCGACCCAGCAGTCGCCCCTGTCTGACTGGGAGCTCAATATTTTTATTTTAAAGAAATGAAAATACATATAATTTTATTTCGCTTGAGTTTGTTATTATTGTTTCTCATTTTCTATCGCTTTCTTTATCCACTAACTTTGAGTTTAGATTTCTACTTCTAAAAAAAAAAAAAAAAACTTTGAGTTAGATTTCTACTTCAAAACATTTTTTTTTTTGAGTTAGATTTAATGAACTCTAATTGGGAGTATTTAATTTTACTTATGTATGCATGAGAGAGGTTTCAATTGCACTCTCAGACACAAAAACTGTTTAACTCTTATGTGCTTGAAAGTTAAATCTCAATATAATATTTCGTGATTCAAATATAATAATATTGTCCACTTTAATTTTAGAAAAAAAAAGTACATCACTCGATACTTGTCAGGTCATTCATTTTAATTACAAAATTTTCTAACGTTAGTTTCATAATTTTTTCTTAAAAAAAGACTATCATTTAAGATTATACTATTTACTTATATTGCTTAAGTACTTCCCTCCATATTTAATGTGAAACAATTCATTTCTCTGCCTCTTTCACCTCCATATTAGGTGTCAAGTTTTGCTCGGGTAATTTTCTTTTTTTGAGACATTAATCTCTCTGCCCTCTTCGTTCATTGGGTCGTTACACTTAAAAGCTTTCTTTTGGATCAATCTTCAATCTTATTTCATGTTTAATTAACGTCTTAAATTGATTTCATTATTGTTAAAGTCTTCTTAGCATTTGAAATTGGGCTGTTTATTTATTAAATTTTATGTGGTGTACATCTACCATCATTCGTTAAATTATTTTAAAATTTCTTAGCATATTGTATTTTAAATTAAAATACGAATTATATAATACAATACTTTTGATATAATATAACACAACTCTTATGCAATTGTCTAGATTCTATAGTCTCTTAACAAATTAAATCACATATTTTAAAATAAAAAATTAATTTTATTATAAAATTTATATATATAGAAATAATAATTAATTTATATCAAATCTTTTATATATTCTAATATAATTACTAATTTTATTTCATATCATACATAATTTTTAATAAAAAAACATCCTAATTCAAACTGAACTTTTGACACTTTACCTAAAGGTTGCTTCAAACAAGTTCTTATCATCTTTTAAGTAATTAAAAGACTTAACTTTCATACATTTTCACATCTTACACAAAATCAAACTAATTTTATTACAAATATTATACAAAGCTTAAAAATAAAAAATGTGATATTAAAAATTATTTTTGCTCCAATTAAAAAAAATTCAGCAAACAGACAGACTAATCTGCTTACAAGAAAGAAGAAGGATACATAGCTGTCCCTTCAAAACATACATTAAGATTAAACCAAAAGGTGATAAAAATCCCATGAAGCAGTTTGAAATGTAAAAATCCACTCATTTCATATCAGCTCACAGCATTTAAAATGTACACCAGTGGCTTCCTAAATGTAAAAATGATCTCCCATGAAGAAAATTGAAGAAAAAGAGAGAAAATAATTAAATAAATATACATCAAAAGTGGTACAAAACAGTTATAAACAAGATCATCAAGGATTGAAGAGCTTCCTGAAAGGCCCGTCCTTGCGGTCTTTGGCAGCTTCAGTTAGGGCAAGGAACCTCTTGAATCCAGTAGTTGCAGCGCCTCGGCCTAAAGCAGCTGCACGGGTGAGTACGTCTTCTCGAGACGGAAAAGCTCCGGAGATTGCTATGCTTGCCGAGGTTGTCGTGGGAGGTATAACGGTTGGGGGAGTGGGAGCAGTTGAAGCTGCTGGAGCTGCTGGAGCAGCTGGTGCAGATGGCACTACAACTGATGGAGTGACAGAAGGGTGGTTGATTACTGGACTATGCTTGTTAAAGTCATCCAATATGGTTTGTTGATCAGCTTTCTTCAGACCCTGGGAGAGTCATCAGAGACTACAGCTTAGAATCAATGAAAAGTGGTTAATTCAGACTAATTAAAAGTACTATCAAGCATCCCTCACACAGGAGCATTTTAGATACAGGATTGGAACGAGATTTTCATGAAATCTAGAAGCAGAGATTTTCAGCACACTATGCAGCAATTTATCGAAAACAAGTAATCGAATTCACAAGACTTCGAATATGAGAAATAACATCTTTATAATATATTGCACACATCAATCCTTCCTAAAAGCACCAAAGTGACACTAGCAATATTTAAGCTCTTCTGATGTTTAGTGAAAACATGTCAAGAGCAAACAAAACTGCGAACATATTAGATGCCTATCTCAATGTTGCCATTAGCCTAAGTCATGAAGATCAGCATAAATCCAAAGTCACCAAATTCACGTTGTTTTTTTTTTTCTTTTAAAATTTTTTATTTGCAAAAAGGATGTTTGCTCTTCCTAGAAAGAAAATATGGACAAGAAAAGTAATTAGGAGCACGACCTTGAGTTCGAGAATCCGTTGGAAATCCAAAGGTGTGCCCTCCGGAAGTAGTGCACGGTATGTGTTAGCAACAGAGTCAACGGGAGATAATATAACCTGTAAAGTGAGTAAAACAAAAGTCCTTTAATCAATGTACCAAATATGAATTGCTACGAGAAAGATCGTACCTTCAAGAGTGCTTCAGCTTTACTCATTTCACGGTTAACAAACTTTGAATAGCCAGTAGCAACTGCTGTCTGTTGAAGCAAATGAATTAGCTTTGGCTAATGCTACAAGAACCATTGGAAGGCTGATTAAATAGGAAATAGTTGCAAGGAAGATTCTTCCATACACACTTCTTCAACCAATCATACTGCTTACAAGAAAGAAAAAAAAGACAAAAAACAGAAAAGATGTTCAGATCATGATGCATTATATTTACTGTGACCTTCAGTGGAGATTTTCATACTAAACTAAGCTACTTGTTTGCGATACACTGATATAAAACCTATTATGTTTCTCCCTTAGTAGTGTACAAAATCTCTACACCGGAATTTACTTCTTGGAGGGAGTTATGACAGCTTGTATTTGATTATTTTTAGATTTACCTGATCCTGATTACAGATTTAAATTTGGGTTGAGTGATTTGGCTAATTGATGAAGATTTGGAACTGATTTGGAAGGATGAAAATTCATTATATTTCTTCAATTACAAAATTTTTTACATAGTTGATTGTACTTAAAAAAATATTTTCTGCATTTAGGTTTTTTCCTTGTTGTCATGGACTGAAATCTTTGTATAAAGAGGTCGGCTCCTATTGTAATAGCTAGAGCATTCGATGAAATAAAATTTGGGATTTTGAGTGTTGGATTTTATTGGAACTACATATATTTTCATATATATGTTACAGCTCAATTATTTGATAGTACAGAAATCAATTGACTGTGCTGTTACCAGCTGCCTCTAGTCATTATTTTCTCCAGTTGGATGTCAAGGCAACTCATAAAATGGCAAAGATATGTTAAAAGATAATAGAGGCTATCAATCAAATAAAATTACTGATGAGAAAAACTAGCCTCAAACAACTGGTGAATTCAACCGGATACACCGGACTAGCATTTGTTCTTTCATTAGTGTCCGAAAATGGCCATCTCAACATGATCCGTGAAGATTTTAACTTTTCAAAGGCACTTATTTAGTTACCCAACAAAAAGCAAATGTGCAAATTCAGAACAGACATTCTTCATACTGCAACAGAGAATCAATTAGAGTAATCGAACAGAATTTGATCAACTATAACAAATACCAAAAGTGACCATTCAGAAAGTAGGATGCAATCTCCAATCACTCAGGCCACTATTAAGTTACCCATATGAGATTTAAGTTTCCCGTTTAGATTAAAGTTACACATTCGTTCAAGTTACTACATAGAAATCTCCTGAACGTGCATGTGTCCATGCAAGTTGACAGCATACACCAACATGGTGCTTTTGTCTTAGTCATAACAAAAAAATAATAATAAACTCACTAGTCACTATTCTAAGATAAAATGTTAATTATTAAAAACTAAAACCATAAATGAATGGAATAGTTTACCTGCTTCCCCATGGAAGGAATGTCTAGAAGGATTGTTTTTACAGCCTGGGTGTCCAATAACATCTGCAATGAAAATTTTTCAACTTTTAACTATCCCTTCTTTAATAAGATATCATACTACACTTTACCTGTTGTGCTCCAGTTTCCGATATGTGTTTGCATTTGTAGATGTTAAGGTAGAATCGAGGGCCAAGAGAAGCAGCCAACTGCAAGGAGGTTGTCTTCATTTAGTTGAAGGAATACCACCACGAATGGAATAAAGCTATAGATAGGAATTGAAATATAGAAATAACCAACTTAAATACAACATGGAACCTGATAATTAGTGGTCCTTGACAGTGTACATTCTATAAACTAGCAGGACCAAAAATCTGAACCAATATGACTACCTTGAGATGTCTAAATAACGGACTTATTTGAAAATAGTAAAGTTGATCCTGCCAAATCTAGACTTATTGAAAACCATCATTCATTAAGTTTCAACTTTCAAGAAAATGATCATTCATTCAATCAATGCTATCAACTTATAATCATCCAAGTATTTCCATACTTGCTTGAATTAATCTAAAAAAGTGCAGGGCCTTTGGAGCTAGAGGACCATACTTAACATTGGCCAATACGCCTATGGACACTTTATTTGATCTGTAAACATACACCTACCATCTAAAAATCCATGATCATGTAGTATTCGATCTTGCTTCACCTAAAGCTACTGCAACTAAAACAAGTATCTAGCATGAAATAATGAGATGCCTGAAATATTTGTAAACATTGTGGTGAAACAAGAGAATATTTCCTTTATATACTTGCCTTATCTAAGAAAAACTGGAAATAGGTGGGAGAAAGAAGGCTCCCAAGAATTGGAATACTGCTGGCAAGAATAGAGTTAATGCCATTCACATACCTGCAAGAGAATAAGATTAGTTGTAAGATAATGAAACTTACAAGTTATAAAAGTACACTAATTTACTCTTGCTCAAATAAAACAATTAATAGATATAAGATGCAGAATTAACACAAAAATCCAGCTAAGAAAAATTAAAACCCAAAACCTTGATATCATAGTAATGTTTGTCCAAAAAACACTTCATTTCAAGCAATCAGATTTTCAGTTTTTGCATTCAATCAAAATCATAGAGAATATCACAAGCTTCAGGAAATAGAATAGGAAATACAATCCAAACTTAAATATTCTATGTGTTAACTCTTCAAGTCCCCTGAATGAGGACTGGTTTGCTGCTTAAAGGGTAACATAGACATGCCATAACCATCATCCACGCCAATGATCTGTTCATTAAATCCTATTCTGAAGGTCAACATTTTGTAACAGATTAATCTTAAATGTATCAATCTAATTATGACTGTCGTAAGTATGATTTACTCATTTTCTTGCTAATTCTGAAACTCTGACTAGTATCTTCATAATAACAGATCATGCATCCAGAGTTTCACATTCAACATCATCAGAGTTTGTATCTTATTTATTTTACTTAACATAAACCAATATAACCATTATAACACATACCAATTTTTTTGACTTGTCTGCTATGCTTAACATATAACCATATCAGATGTCAAGCTGTTTAAATATTTTCACTCGGATAAATCTAAATTTCTTTCTTTACTGAATCATTTGTCAATATCCAGACCACATCAATTAAAAGGTCAATAGCTTCATGTTTATTTATAAGACTATGAAATGGCTCCCAAACTAATACACGAAAAGAACCAATAAACTCGAGTCATCTTGATGCATGAGGTTTAATCCAACAGTGTTCATCTCTTTCCTTTCTTTTTCACAATCAAGAATATGGCAAAAAGAAAACACCATCCTCAAGGCAACAATCAGTTGGCCAGAAAATATCACCTGAAGAAAAGAAAATAAAATCTAGGGTAGGAAAGCACACTCAAGCCCAAAACAAACTACAATGGTGGAACAAAAACTCGGTTTATAAAAAAAACCCAAACAGAATGAATCCATAAGCCATATGATGAAGAAGATCGATAACAAAGTGTCAAAAGAATAATAGTGCAACGTATCATAATGGCAACTTAAAAGAATATACTTGGAGATGAATCATCACAAAAAAGGTTAAAAAAATGGTTGACTCAAAAGAACATTTATGGATGACGAATCATTAAGAATTAAAAAAAAGTTTCAACAACTAAGCCAAAAAGGGTTCACTCCTGTAAATGTCTTTCCACTTGATTTCATTCTCAATCTTTTATTTGAGAAAGAAGATATATTGACACCAAGGAAATTATTTACTCTGATTGGTCGCCAACACTTTCAAGGTTAGCCCATGGAACACGTGTCATTGCAACCATTTCAACATCAAACTTGGCTTCAAGGCCATGTACTAGTGTCACCAAAGCTTTTGTGATCACTGCTGAAAACTCATCCTGATGAGAATGATATGGCCATATCAATGGCAAAACGAATAAGCTAAATGCAGAAGACAGTTTAAGTAAATTAAATTGAAGAGACTAGCACCTGAACTTCAGACATTTCCACCCTGGCTGAAAATTGAGGATCAATGATCTTTGAAACATTGTCAGCCAGCTCACCAGACTGAAATAATTGTAAATAAATAATAATTAGGAATTAGGTTGGAGAATGAAATTTGTTTATTTGGTTGTTTCTCTTCATTAGACAAAAAAGTTTGAAATTGCACAGACGATAGACATAATATTGCATGCTTCTAAGCAAGGTTTTCAAAACCGGACCGGACCGGCCGGTTCAACCGGTTCGACCGCGAACCGGCCCAAGGTCCGGTCTGGTTCAATGTTAAAACCCAAATCAATAAAAAACCGGATTGGACCGGTAATAACCGGTTCAACCGCTAAACCGGACGAGCCGGCTATTAACCGGTCAAACCGGATTTGAGCGAGGGCTCCGGAAACAAGATCGCGACTCGGAGCGGGAGCGGGAGCGGCGCCGGAGCGGAGCAACGCGGCGCCGGAGCGGAGCGGAGCGGCGCCTGAGCAGAGCTGTGCCGGAGTGGAGCGGCGCGGGAGCGGAGGATTGAGGATTCAAAGTTTCTAGGGTTTCCGGTTTCTCCGTTTTATCTTTTTAATTTCTGTCATTCTGAGTCGTCCGCCAGTCCGCCTTCCACAGTTCCTCATCCTCTGATCTATGATTTTTGCCTCGCCGTCTAAGGATTCTGAGCCGCAGTGCTGCGCCGGTACTCACTTAAGTCTCCAAGATCCTTCTGCTCTTAAATTATTTTTTTAAAAATAATTTTTATCATATTTTAAAAATTAATCTTATATTTAGAAAATTTAAATGTAATTATGATGTAATTATTAAGTCATCCGGTTGAATCGCGGTTCAACCGGTTGAACCGCGGTTCAACCGGTTGAATCGGTAAAACCATGAACCAGTCGATTGACCGGTTCGATCTTCAGTCCAGTTCTGACAACCTTGCTTCTAAGGAAGCCAACAAATCCAAGAATAATTAGTTTGTAATAGTGAGATAATCTCTATTTATTCCTAATCATACACATATGAGATGTGCGTTCATACAATTACAGAAATTGCATGTAACCCTTGAAAGTGCATGCATATGAACATGGTCAAATTTTAAACAAATTTTCTTTTTGTGTTCTGAAAGTTGGTTGGAAAATGAACATTCTTTATGTGTTCTTTACTTTTTCTTACGAGCATGAGGGTTAGCAATTTGTCTTCAGAAAAATTGGTAATAGACACAATTTCCTTATTTGTTCATATTATCTTTCTTTAAAACTTCAATGTGATCAATATGACCTTTATTTTCTATGGTGGGTGTGTGTGTTTCACCCTTAACTTGATCACAAAGTGTTTCACATGCATATAAGATACAAGTCACGTTCAATAACAGATATTTTCTTAGATATATAGTATCTGAGTTTTCCAGGCCAACTTACAGTTGTGTGGCAGTACTCAGCTGTATTCACGATATAGCATATCATTCTCTCATCTCTGTCTGACATCTGAGGAGACAGCAATGTCATAGTATCTCAAATACAAATTTCAAGCTTGTCATCACCAAAATAGCTATTAATAAGAACAAGGCATAAGAAAAAGGCTACTCATACAAACCTTTATCTGCCCGTCCATTCCAGTGGCAGCTGCAACAATGCCAATACCACCCTTTGGTAGTCTAGCATACAACTTTGTTGCATATGCTTTAAGAATTCTTTGAAATACCTGTTCATGCGAACATATGACATGCACATGAAAAGCTGTTACTAAATATCATCAGAGTTTTTTGTCAAATGTGTTCATGCAAAATGTGACCATTGTTGAAACTTCTACATGCTAGTGAAAACAAGTATCACTGAAAAGAGTAACTAATCAGATTTTATGAGACAACAAACAAAGTTTTTCTGTATGCAAAATAAAAGTCAATGTATTTTACCACATATTCTGGAACAAAATCGCACAATGATACTACCAAATAAAAATAAAATATGAAAGCTAATAGCTATATCTACATTAACATTCCCCCAATTAGTTCTATAAGCAGATATGACACTATCTCGAACAAAACACATACAGAATATATAGACATAACCATCTAGATTTGTTGGTCAGGCCCTCAGGCTTAAAGGTCCATTTTAGCCTATAAATCTTGCCCTTCCTAGGTAAGCCACCATATTGCAGCTCTTCAACCTCAATGTCCTTTTGGTTTATCCCGTATACTTTTCTAGTCATCAATATGCATCTTATGCCACAACTTGAAAATGTCATCAGTGATAGTGGTGATGGCACCGTTAGTTCTTTTCCCAGATGATTAAGATACTTCATACATCAATCCATTGCTTTAACTTTCAAAATTTCTACCTCCAACAATGTAGAAGACTTCTATCCTGAAGAACTTCATCAACCATTGTCCATAGCATGGACCGCCTAAGTTGGGGCACCTAGGTTTGGCCACTTCCATTGATGTCATCCACCAAGGTATGTAGTAAGCACCAAAAAAACATCTAAGCTACAATAAAGTTTTTTGAAGGTTTCTTGTCCTTGACAAGAAATAGACAATATTTGTAGAATATTGGTGGAACTATGATTAATAATTCCTAGTACCCAATGAATCAAAATTTTCTTGATCGTCAGCTAACTCATCTACCCAAATACGGAGTCCAAAAGCAAGATGAATGCACTCCATTCCGCTTTTACCTATCACACAAGATATTTACTGCATAAAATTATTCGACAAATCTACACAAATATGAAGAAGACTGGATCATGATTATATACTCCTATAACCTATGGTGACATGATATAGCCCAAATCATACAGATAAGCATAATATTTACTAGTAGCAGACTGAACCAGATAATCTCTATCCAAATATGTTATTGTGACCGTACCAAATGAAATGTACAAGACATTTATGGCTTCAACAATAAGGGAAGTGAATATACATAATTTGCATGCACTATGCAAAAAACAAGTACCCATAATGCCTGCTGGACTTAAAAGGAAAAACTAAAATCAAAGGACATATTTTTGTTTATCATCAAAATCTTCAGTAAAAACTAATCCAAGCCTTTTTTTTGATGTTAACTAGTCTAAATTTTTTTTCTTTGATCTCAACTAGTCTAAACTTTTACAGATGAAAGAAACTAGTCTTTTTTTCAAAATAAAAAAAGAACATTCCATACAACTCTTCAATCAGACAAAAGTTGGAAATAACAGAACTTCTGAATTGTTGAGAAAACATGAACAAAAGCTAGCTCACTTTCATGCATCCATTAGAAGTATTACCTCAAATAAGTCAAACAATGTTTGGTTTTTGGTCAATGCACTGCACCTCTTTAAGCTTCTCCTTATTATCAAGAATACCTGCATATGTGAATTATTAACCAAAAAATTACAATGCATTAAAGATAACGCACTTCCAATTTCAAGTGGCATTAATAAGTCAATAACTGTATCATCAAAATAAGTCAATAATCATAGTAGTACAAGGGTAAAGAACAAAAGGCATTTCTCTTTTTGCAGAGAGACGCCTTCACGGGACTTTCAATTCTTGAACATAGGTATATGAAAAGCAACACATGTAGATTGATGACTTCCTTTCTCCCAAATAAATCGTAGTCTGTGGGGCCAAAGGGTTATTGTTTTTTCATCTATAGAGGCAGTAAAGTATATTCAACCGTCAATTGAGTTAGCAAATAAAATTCCATAGAGCATTGGCAACTGTAGCGTGTTAGACTGGATCAATTTCTAAAAGCTGTTACTGCTTGCAGCCAATTGCGAGAATAGTGGTAAATCAATTTCTAGAAGCTTCTATTAGATTAGATTATGAATTTTACTTTACTTTAATAGACACATTAGTAAAAGGCATGCACGGCAGTGAACTAAGCTTCTCATATTCCACATATTTTAAACATTCACTAATATTATAAATAATCTCCCAGCATAAAACCATCTAGACCAATACTTCAAAAGGTTTGGCAATTATTGCTTCTTCCAAATCCTTTCCTCCTCCAAAAATCCTTTTGGTTCGTAGCAGAGTTTAAACCTTTTTGATTACTTCTGTTTATAGCAATATATCTACTTATCGGCCATTCTTATGTAGGTCCCTACAGGACTGCTGCTCTTCCATGATAAATGGATGTTCTCTAGAAATATTGTAAACAGGATGCAGTTCTCTCCCACTAAAAAAACAATTAAGCAATTTTGTAGCTTCAGCCCATATAGAATGTACACTGAACCTATCCTAGCAATTAATATTTTCACATATGAAGTGTGACTTACCAAACAGGCCGATACGAAGTTCTGTATGGCATATATAATAGACTTACGTGAATTTTGTGTAGAGTACAGCCTGTAAGTATACTATGCACAACTTTAAACTTACTAAAAGCAAAGTTGGACCCAGTGCAGTTGCACCTGTGGGCACTTTTTTGAATTTCAAGGAAAAGAATTTTATCAAATATAGCAAATGATACATGACAAAATATTGTGCTTGCTCTTGAATATTATAACTTTTACTTTTAGATAAAAATAAACTTAGGATGTGCTTGGTTATGGCTTAACTTTTAGCTTTGGTATTAAACTTTTCTAACAAACTGATTTCAAAGTACGTTGGTTCAAGTTAATCAAGTGACTTAAATCTACAATTTGATTGAGCCAGTTCACAAGTTGAAGGCAGCCTACAGCTGGTTTTGTATGAACAATTAAGTTGTTTTTTTGCCCAAGTTAATTTTAACATGGGTGAACTTAATTTTATAAATCATATCATAAACGAATTTCAATATCAAACAATATTTCAAATCTTAGACAAACTCTAATAGTAAAATTAACTTTATTTCACATCCTACATAGATTAAAAAAAAATTTATTTCGCATCCTACACACATCCTAAAATAAAAGTAATTATTTCAACTTTTTCACAAATCTCAATTGTAACATTATTAGAGTAAATTACTCATAGAACCTTGAGGTTGATAAGGCACTTAAATTGATCCATGAATTTTCAAATCTTTCATGTATCCTTGAGGTTGATAGAGCGCTTCAAGCCGATAAATGAATTTTGACTCCCCGAGGAGAGAAGAGGGACCAATTTGAAGTGCCCTATCAACCATAGAACCTATGTGAAAATTTTCAAAATCCATGAACTAGTTTGAAGCGCACTATCAACCTCAGGGATTTGCGTGACAATTTCAAAATTTATGAATCAATTTGAAGCACTCTATCAACCTCTGAGACCCATGAGTAATTTTAACTTTATTTTTACACATCCAGACTTAAAAGTAACTTTATTTCACCCCTTTTGCCTAGGGCACCTATATTTTTGATGATATTCGACATGGGATGTTTTGTGCACTCAACGGTAACATTAAGCCCAAACCAAGTTCATAGAACCAAGTTATCCACATTTCAGTTAGCCTACCTTAATTTTAACAGTACTCATAGTAATAATTGGATAGATGTAATGCCTCTCTACTTAATAATCTAATTTGTAATAACTTACCTCATTCTGAGGATTAATTAATTGATAAGTTATTTTCTTTTTTAAAAAATTACATCAAATGTTATTTTTTATCCTGAGTAAAAATAAATTCACAACCAAACAATCCCTAAAGAGGTCAATTTTCACTTAATTTTTGGCATGAGTTAAATACATAATAACAAAAGAGGGTTCACAACAAATTATCGAAGATAATTATGATATAGGCTAAACTAAAATGCAAGGAAATATTCAAAATCATATTTTAAAATCAGATTACTAAATTAACAAAATAACAATCATAAGTTAAAACTAAAATGCAGCAATTATTCATAATAACATTTTAAAATCAGATTACTAAATTAACAAAATAACAATCATAAGTTAAAACTAAAATGCAGCAATTATTCATAATAACATTTTAAAATCATATTATCAAACTAACAAAATATTTTTTCTTTTTTGCTAATATAAATTTAAGTTGTTTAAAACCAAAGGATGTTGACGTTTGAAATTTATTACAAAGTGGGTATGTTTAAGTGTAATTTTCATCTTGGAATTTGGTACAAAATTAAAAGTTTTGACAACTTCACCTTTTCAGACAAAAAATGGCTTATGTATACAACAAGTTTAATTACAAATAATTTCAAAGTTAGCCTGTAAATATAATGTTTTCAAAAAACATGATACTAATCTTGCAAAAAGACAACTTTGTATACTAATATTACGAGAATTTGAAAGCTTACAACACTTCATTATGTTGATTAAGCCTTGAGCTGCCACCTGATTGTAGGGCTGTAAATGAACCAAACGTTCGGTGAACAACTCTTAATACTCAAGTTTGATAATGGCTCATTTAGTGCTTGTTTAGAGATTTTAAGCATATATTTTTTATTAATTAAAAAAATCATGAATCATGAATTAGCATGACAATGAGTTTGTTTGTAAATAAATTAATGTTATAGGATAAGAGTTTATTTATAATTTTCGCGATCATATACTCAAATAAATATGAGCAAGTTAGAAAGCATGTTCGCGAACCAAACATGTCTTTATGTTCACGAACCAAACTAGAACAAGCTCAAAACATACTTGAGCTCGGTGTTAATAAATGGACATGAACTTGAACAGACCACCACCTAGTTCAGTTCAGTACATTTACAACCCTTCCTGGGTGGCTTAGCTTTGATGTACTTAAGCTCCTTTAAGGGCTTAGAGAAGGGGTGCTGGATAAGCTTAAGCAGCTAACCTAGGTAGCATCATTTTGTTTGATAGTAGGCTTTGTTTAAGCTGAAGGAAAACTGCTTAAGGGTACATTTAGCTGGTTTCCAAACACATCATTAAAGGGAATAAGTGTCACCTATGCATGAGCATGTAGATATGCGCACATAAAAATATTTGTAATTTATGGATAAGACAACGATTCAATGCATAGACAAATATGAGAAACATGTGTAGAACATGAAGTAGATCTGAGCACCATAGAAGTCAAAAGTAGATATTGAAGTCATTCAAAAGTAACAGACTTTCAAAAAGAAATTGAGAACAATCTCTCTTATTCATAGTGCCATTACAACATTTACCTGCATGCTACTTGACAAAATATTTGTCTGACTCCCTTCCTCAGTTTCCCAGGTTTCTTCCTATTAAAAAAGTAATTAATAAGATTCCGATAGTCCATAAAAAAACTATATTAGTGGAATAATTACCTGAACAAGTTTCTCCAAATGCTCCATAAGGGTCTTCTCTTCAAGTTCCACATAAACGGCTAAGTGTGGTTCAAAACAAGATGAAACTATACCACGAAAGTTAAACTGCCAAGCAAGCACAGGAAATAGTGATTATTTAATTTAACGAAGAGTAAATAGTGATTATTTAATTTAACGAAGAGTAAACGAAAAAAAGCCAAACTGAATCATCCTTTTATATGAACTCAACTAACCCCAGCACCCGTTATTGAAGAGTCCTTATTCTTGTCTTTATCCTATCAAAGAAGAAAAAAATAGAGGAAAATCTGAGGACCAAATGATATATTTATCTGACAAAGGCATGAAACTATTTCATAATACCGGTTCCATTCCAACACCATGATGCATGGCAAGCTTTTTCTCATATTTCTTCCTTATATCTGAGACTATTTGGCTATTGCTCTTTGCCGGATCAACTTCTTCATCACTTCCAAAATCTTTATCTCGAGAGGTATTTCCTCCGCGGAACTTATCAACTAACTCTTCTTCAAATTCAAGAGTCCTCTGTAGTGCCTGTGAAGATGACAGCATGGGAAAAGATGCCATAATAAAATATTAAAAATGCTATATCTGGAAGTAGTAGCTATTGTCCTATCTATACAAAGACAATATTTTCCAAAGAAAAATATTTGAATATTTTAGAAAATGAGAGTAAATTACCATTAATAGTGTTCCAACATCTGGCTTTTCTTTCAGATTATTGAGAATATCCACCAGTTGTGTCCTGATAAGTTATGAATGACTTAGTAACTCTTAACGCTTTGATTGGTTGGGGGAAAAAAACCCCAAACTCCTCTAAAAATATTTTCATCATACACAAATTTAAAAATTAGAAATTAACTTGCTTTCGCATCCAACACAATTCTCAATAATAAAAAAACTTTATTTTACATCATAATATTAAAATATATTTCTTTCTCTTTGTATTTAAAAAAAAAACTTCAAACATTTCCAAAATATGCTTCAACCAAAAGAGAACTAAAGATTGTAATCTATGAAATCACAATTAATAACAAGCAACTACTTGTAAAAGTAGTTATAAGAAAATTTAACAAAACTTGGTAAAAAAATTAATCAGGCATACAAGACCAGACTCAATTAACTACAGTAATTTAATAAAAATTAAATTACATTGAACATGCAAGAACCATTAAAGCACAATTACTGGAGCAACTGAATAATACGAAAGAATATAAGTTTAGCAAAAAACTGCATATCAGCGAAGATGAACTATGTCACTAGGTTAGAGGCCATAGAAAATACTTCGACAAGATAATACTAGCACTACAGTTTGCACTCCAAATAAATAGTTAGTAAAAATAAATTCTTGAACACAAAAAGATAGGATAAAGCTATTGATGACCATGATGATGACTATTGACTATTGCCTAAGTAGCAAATTAACCTAATGAAGATGAACGTTTCAAGTTGATCATATGGGATATCTTTAAGAAAAAAAACCATATTAGGAAAATGAAACTCTTTGAGTATATGACATTCATTTTCAAATAAAAGGTCAAAATGAACATCCTAACAAGGCAGCACAAATCCTTCAAAAGGGTTGATATCGGAGCAAAAAGTGTCACTAGCTGTATATTGAAATTCACTATCATCAAATTTGTCGGGAAAAGACTACAAAATTTTATTTTTCCTATAACAACAATAACCAATGTTTTATTCCACCAAGTAGGATCGACTACATGAATCTTTTATTTTCATTGTACTCTATTAAATAACAAATCTTTATTTAGCCCCAAGTATGTAAGATCTTTTCTTATAATTTCTTGTCATGTCTTTTTTGACTTTTCTTTTTCTCTTATTATATAGGCAAGATCTAATAATCTAACTTTCCTTACTGGAACTTCTATCGACTTATGATTTATATGTCCAAACTATCTAGGCTAACTTTCTCCAATCTTATCCTCAATTGAAGCTACTCCAACATTCTCACGAATATACTCATTGCTCATTTTGTCCTTTCGCGTATACCAACTCATCCATCTTAACATCCTAAATTTACGACACTTACCTTATTTGTGTGTTAGTGCTTTGTATGTCAGCATTCGACACTATATAACATTGCTACAAAATTTCATTTTTCCTACATTGATATAATCTACTTCATTTGATTTCTTTTGAAGCATTTAACGCCATCCCTTTCAATGAAGAAGTGGGAAATTGCAATAATAGTCAAGTTTAAAATCCGAACAAGGCTGCACGATTTCTTTGATTGGAATAATAATAGCAAAAAAATGAAAGAAATAATTACTAGTTGTACATTGAACTCTGCTATCATTAAAGCTGTAGTGAAAAATCTATAACATTTTATTTTATCTACATTGACCTACATCTACTTCATTTAGTTTCTTTTGGAAGGTCCCCTTCAAATGAAGAAGTGGGGCATTGGAAATAAGAGGAAAAACTACTTCTTTTTTTTTTACTTAGACATACTCCACAGCTAAAATCACCATATCCACACTTCGTCACCTCCTGTTCTCAAATAACAATTGTACATGTACGCACATATCTGCAAAAACAGGCGCTATAGAATGAAGTTAAAAAAAAACAGACCAAATGAATAAAGCACTAGTGTGACATTTTTTCCAAGAAATGTGAAGCACAACATTGCTTTTAGAGTTTAGGTGCAGAAACATTAATCAAATTTCATAAATTCTATCTTTCAAAAAAAATTCATAAATTCAATAATAAAATGCTGAGAAATAAGCCCACTGAATAGACGTAATCATTGTCAAGTGCCTTAACTAAAGTGGCAGGTGCAGGGTAAATATTGCAAACCTTGTTAGCTTGCAGAACTGAATGCACAACAAATAATCAACATGCCAAGCAGTGGGAAAAATTTTCCAGATGTCCTCATTTGTTCGTAATCTACGCTTAATCCATGCATATCTCCTTTCAGTCTTATCTAGCTTCGCTAATTCTATGAAAAGAAAATTGAAAAAGAAAGGAAATAATTATCGTTACAAAGTGAACGGATACAAAAACAAATAAGCTATCATCCACTCAATTCAAAATTAATGATTCTGTGATGGATTTTAATAAAACGATTTAGAAAATAAGAACCGATACTACTTGTTCTTCATAAGATTTTTATCATAAACTTCAAAGTAAACATTAAGATCACTATTAAAATATTATACATAAGCCTAGAAAAAATAATAAAATGGTTTATAAACTAGAACATTATTAAGTGCATCCATGAAATGACACATGATAGTCTGATATTAAAATAAAGTTGATACAAAACAATTCATAATTTTGCACAAATATGTATGATCAATTGTAAAAATAGAGATGATCTTATCGATATTTGGTCAACAATCAAAAGATACAGTTTTATGAACTAGCCCATTTATAAGTTTTTAATGGTAGAGAGATCTTCAAGGGTCTTCACTTGTATTTCTGTAATTTAAGAAGCAAGACACAATAACAACAACAATCAAGCCCTTATCCCAGATAATATCAGAAAAAAGGGATTCATGAAATATTATCTCCACTTGATTGGATAGAAAATTAAATGTGTTGGAATACGCATATATCATACATGACATAAGAAACATATAAAGAACTCTGGTGGTATATACCTATAGAAAATTATACATATTGGTATAAAAATGTCAAAGATCTTGGCAGAGTCCAAAAGCAGTGGCACAATAAGATAATCAGAAAAGTTAAAACAATTGATAGATATTTAAATAGACAAAGGGATCAGGAACACCAATTATAGAAAAAAGAAAAGAAAAATTATAGGATTCATGTAACCTGCAGCCTCAAAAATCTGTCTGTACGAAGTTAGTTCTTTGTTGCAAAAGTTTTTAACAAGTTCTTCACGGACAGATGGCTCTAGTGCATCAACCACCAAACAAGCATCCGACAGCTGCTGCAGCAGATTACTCTCTTCTGACTCTTTTCCAGTTCCTAAGCTGCAATCTCAAAGAAACTAGCATTACATTGTTTTTCTGTAAAAAAAAAATGTTTTCTGTGAAACTAGCATTACATTAGTAATAGTTCTTAGTCTCATTTGAAGTCTTAGTTAATTGGAAGTATCAAGAACTTAACCTAAGTAATAGAAAAATCTAAAGACATATAAAATAAGTACCATACATAACAGGTAAACAGGAAGCACCTTCGAAATCAACTTTTTACAATATCCCATCTTATACAAAATCACATCATACCTTGAAAAATCAGAAAACACATGAGACTTCAGAATTTTTTTGATGTTCTTGAACTTTTCCCTTAGTTCTGCTATTTTTGGCACATCTCTATAAGCTTCAAAGTGATCGCACAATTGGTTCACTGCCTGAATACAAGTGTTTACAGTTTCTAATAAGCTTTCTTCTAGTAATAAAACAAGATGAATAGTCTAAAATACAGCACATAATATAAAAAAAAGATTTATACACAGTTGGATCAAGATAGAGCACTTGATGGGCTGCTAAAAAATGCACAACACAAAATCGCACTTACGATGGAAAACAGATTCACATAAGGAAAATATCAAGAATGCAATAGACAACAGCTAAGAGTTCATCAATTGCAGTTCTCAAATGTAAATTCATTTGAATATATAAGAATATATTGTTGCCAAAAATAAACTGAAAGAATCTCAAGCTTCCAAACATTTACTTCATTTACACAAAGGTTTCGGTAATTAAAGGATAGTGAGAAGTAATGATAACAGGAACAAAAAGAGTGGGACACTTTAATGTTTTGCAATGGATACAACACTATACCAGTTAGATAAGCAACTGAGTGAACAAATTTATGATACCTAATGAATGCTGATAAGAATCAGAAAGTTTGATTCATGGAAAATAAACACACAAAGCAAAAACACCGTCATAGTGCGAAGGAACTACGCTTTCAAAAGATTGGTCAAGAACATCGATGAAGGCTCTGTAGCAACATTATGAGAAACAACTATGCCATATATGTATATTAATGATAGAATTACACAGAGGATTTTTTTTTATATTTGGAGTTAAGTAAATATCTCACAGACTGATTAGGTACTTATGTGAACTCAAAGTATTTGTTACCTCAAGCTGTGCAGCAGCCTCCTTATACTGTCGTTTTGAGGCCATTACTTGTAGTTGCTCAACTGCTGAGACTGCAGATTCCCAAAGAAAGTTTTCCTGTAAGAAGAAGTGGTATGCACCAGAGAATATTTATACAAAAGAAACATGATGCAGCATCAATTAGATACCAAATACGAGAGCCCCCAAAATGCATATCCCACCAACTCACCTGTGAGGATTGATTTGGCACTATCTAGTAATGTTAAGAACTAACTGATTGCACCTCTAAATAGAGAATCAGAAATAGCAAGCTACAAATTATCAGAATAACCAAAGATATAATTAGCATTCACTAGAAGACAGTAAAAATAAGAAGGGATCTAAATAGGATGATTGAGCATTGTGATGCGGGTTGATGGTGGGTAGGGTTTCGAGAAAGGAGGAAAGATGAGGGAGATTTGGAGATTAAAAATAACTAGAGTTCTAAGAATTCTCACATAAAGTTTTCCTACTCTTTTCTTTATTGGATATCGATCCCTCCCAAGATCTCTAGACTAACTTATTCCAACTTTAATTGCACACAAAGCATATTTCATAAATCAAAAGCCTTTTTTCAAAAATTCAAATACAAACTCTATATATAAAGAGGTTGATCTCATTCTAAAATAAAAATAAGTATATGGGATTAAAAAAATCCACAATTTTAAACTAACTAAATAAATAAACTGGATTTGATTAATTCAAATTCATGACAAAGTTTCCAAATAAAACAAAATAAAATAACGATAATCTACATCAATCTCTATCCATTCATGGCATCCTGAATCATGATCTAATTTGGACCATCTATCATTCTGATGTCCCCGTTACATTATATCTCATTGAAATCAATGATCACAACTAGAGTAGAGCATCACTAACACAGAGGAAGAAAATTGGTAGAGACACGGGATCGGATCGTCAATTTATTTCAAACAGGGTCTACACTCGACGTCCGAGATCTCACCACATGGCGTCGTCGATTTGGATGGATCGTTAGCATTAGCATATTAAGCAAAAGACGTAATTGGTGACTGATTATATGGATTAAAAATTCTCATTTAAATCAATTAATTAATTCAAATGGGAATCTTTCAAATTTTGAGCTGATTTTATTTGTTTTCTTTCCTTTTTAAATATTTACATTCGAAACGTTATATTTTTTTCATTCTTATATTTATTTTTGTAACTTGAATATTATGATAGGGCTATATAAAGGCATGGACTAGTATTTTTTCAATTCTACTTGTTTGAAATAGTGTTTTATATCCCGATGAAGGATGGTTGAGGCCTTGGGTGAAAATCCGTAAATAACTCAAAAAACTTTAAGGTATTTTTCCAACTTTTCTCAATTGATTGCACTATTTCGAGTAGTTTTAAGTCTAGGTATCTGAAATTAATTCCCAACCCCTAATTAACTATTCTATTGTTCATCTTCTCCTTCGCATGATCGTAGCACACGCCCGCGATACCGTTCACACCACACACTCCACTTGCGCCTGACGCCCAAGCCTCACCCAGCGTTTATCGCGACTGCATCCTCCCGCAGATCATATAGCTCCTGCAGCTGAGTTCGTTACTCGATGGCGACTCCAACTAGCCCGGTAGTCATCGTCTAATCTCTATCACTCACCGAACGGGCCGATTGTGCACTGCAACTGCGACCACCCGTCAACCTCGCCAGTTACCAGCGATCATCACATCATTGGTCTCCAGCGCCCAGGTGTTGCTGCCAAGCCCTTTTCCCATCAACCTGCTTCGCCCCATTTCCGTCTCTAATACCGACCTGCTTGTCAGCCCTTGGTGACTGTAAGTAGGTTCCACCGCTTCCCCCTGCTCCGCCGGCCTCCTTCAGCCGACCCACACCTCCTTTTTAGCATGAGTCCACCCTATTCTACATTTACCTCACCTTTCGCCACTACCAGCTACCTGTTCATCTCCCATCGCCAACACGTGATGCGCGACATTCAATCTGCTACCCCGCTTGTGATTACATGATGAATAGGTTGCTATGACTCATCGCCATGACTCTTGATTCTCTATCCTACATAATCCTAAAACCTAATGAATATTTTGTGTATTCTGTGAGATCTGATGATTTCTATTTTCGAAATTATTTAATTTGCTTATCTGTGCAACCTTAACATTATTATATGAATTAATTATTGTTAAGTTATATTTATCTATGACAATTACCTATTTTCTGTGTACCCTGGCTCTGACTTATTGTACAACCTTAAATATTGTGGCAAATTATCCATGTATTATTCGAATTTGTTTTTGAAATATTTAAAATTGACTTTTTCGCGATATTGAGGTTTCTTGATTATTATATAATTATCGCCAGCATTGATCTTCAAAATATTTTATGTTTGTTAATTTTACTTACTAACCTCTGATTAGGACCGCATTTGCATATCGTTCTGCATCAAAAACTTCAGGAAATTGGCAAAATGGATTACTTCAACTTGGTTCTAACATATCACTCAGGTTATGAGTCAAGTTTGAAGTCACTAGCTCAATAATAGTTTGCTCATTAGGCAAATGTGGACTTTCATGTGATAGTTATCATTATGCGGCAGTATTGAAAGGTCATGCAGATAAATAAAAAGGCATGTAGGCGGCTAAGTATTGGAAATAATAGCCGTAAAGGTTGCAACAACTGCAAGCAAGACCCTGGTGACTATTAAAATATATATATGTAAGATAATGCTATGGAAAAATGTTAACTTCATCTGCAAATGAGCTTAGATATTAAAGACAAAAAAATCAAACCTAGCATGGTAAGACGATGAAGAGCAGTAATTGTAGTTGTTATATGCCTCTTCGCAAAGTCAAGTTTCTTGATGTCGCGACATATTTCTTGAACCATGGTTTCACTTTGTTCAGCTTTCATCTTAATTTCATGAATCTTGTGCATGAGCTCCTAAGGCCACATAACAAGAAGAAAGATAGTAAACAGAAACAACATTACACACATGAATATGTTTGATGAACAAATACATAAGAAAAAAGACATACCACATAGATAAAGGTTGCATTTGAAAAAAAAAATTCATGCTAAAAGCATTTTTTTCATACAGCTGAAAGCCAACAGCTGCGTTTGGCAAAATAGTTTTTGAAGACATTACAGCTTTGAAAAGCTCAAAAAACAGCAGTGAAAAAAAGCTAAAAAAATAGCTTTTTGAAAAAATGCTTTTGCTATAACTAACCAAGTACGAAAATAACACCCTCAAAATAAATGAATTTTAATAATAAATAAAATATAAGTAATAATAATAATCTAATATATATGTCTAATTAGGTCAAAATTATAAATTTTTTATATAACATAGTAGTTTTTCCCAAACAGTTCAGCATTTAACAGAATTTTTTACCAATAATTTGCTTAACAGATAAAGCAATTTTATTCAAAAGTGCTTTTTAATATACTTATATAATACAATACTTTTTTATATAACAGTAATGCCAAACAGAGCCCAAGTTTCTATCCCAATAGCTATTATAGCTGCTCATCCATTATCAACAATCAACTTACTTGAACTGCATGTGTTGCTGCAGCAAGATCCTCTTTTGCTTTTGTCCCAGAGTTACTCTTAAACAAAAGAAAAATAAATAAATGCTGCAAGATCCTCTTTGGCTTTTGTCCTACAATTTTGAAAAGCATTTAAAGCAAACAACACAAAGAAAGAGAGGAAACAGCGCACCTGTTGACGAACAGCGGCCAGTATACTGGCATCGACACGACAAATCTCATTTTGTATCTTCTGCATAAGTGGTTCCACTCCAGATAATGAAGCCTCTGAATATAAACCATAATGAACTTGGGAGGTTAAATGTAAAAAAAAAAAAAAAACCAGCAAGCGTTAATTACGACAGTCAAAGCATGAAACATTTCAAATAAATTTAACAGAAACAACTAAACTGAAATAAAAAGTACAATAAAAGTGACAGATTATAAACTTAAATGTTCTGAAAGGAGGAACAGGCATCACCAGTTGGGAACATCTGGTTGATATATTCTAAAGCACTAGACTTGTCCATCTCTCAAAGACTGGCCTTTATAAATTGTTAACTCAATTTCAAAGACAGATCCTACAAAAAGAAATAAGCAAATAAATAAAATGAAGCCAACTTAACCAGTGCAAAATAGTAAGAAAATTAACACACCTCGTACAAAAAATATAACGTCTGTTCTGGCAACTTAAAAGAGGGAAAAAACATTTTAAAAAAAAACAATGAATAACTTAAATAAAAATTCTTAACAGTAATCAACTCATACAAGATTCACAATCAATGTTAGTGCAAGCTGCAATACATCTCCATGGACTGAAATCAAAGAGCAATAAACAACGACATTGCTATAAAAATTATCTCTGTCATGAACATAAACTTATACTTGAAGTTCTATCTGAGGTAAACTTGGTAATAGCTTCATCATCAGATCCCCATTACTGGACAGGCCCGAAATTTTCCCCTGCATTAACTGCATTTTTGAATTCATGTTCACCTGAACTCAGTTTCTTTTCTTTTCCCCAAATACCATGAAACTCAAGATAACATCTTCATTTTCAATTTCAAGTTTCTTAACAATTATAAGTTCTTAAAAAAAAACCCCAGTAAGGTTGGGATTGAGACTTTGTTGTTGTTGTTGTTGTTCTGTATAAAGGACAAAAGGATACTTCAGAGACAAAGCTGTCATTATGAATTAACCTTCCAGCAATAAGTTAAAGCAATAGGAAAAAGAAACAGCAGACTTTTCAAGTTAAAATATGCCAAGATCAACTACAGAATCGCAGAATTTAGTATGAATGTCATATGGAAATGAACTAGGAGATGTCACATCCATGATTGAAGATGGTGCCTTTGTCAGATAATTGGATATAACATACTACCTATTAATCCATGTAGTAAGAGTCCACCTTTTATCAATAAGTTAAAGCAACGAGGAAAGAAACAGCAAAGTTTTCAAAATAAAATATGCCAAGTAAGATCAACCACAGAATTGCAATATTTAATATGAGTTTCATATGGAAATAAACTAGGAAATGAAACACTATGATTGATGGTGGTGCCTTTATGAGATAATTGGATATAACATACTATCTATTAATCCATATAATATAAGTATTTCAATAAAATTTCCCAATCACTCTAAATAGCAACTGAATTAGCAATTATTACTATGATTATTTATGTTAGCCTTATCAAATCATTTTGGTTTTAGTTTCCTTTAATACATCTCTATTATCCATTTATATCAAGTGATTATTTCATGATGTTAACTCTAGTTTCACCTTTATCCTTCTCTTATCTTCAACATCAAAAGCTCTTACCTCCTCTTATTATCGTGCGCACTGTGATTGCCCTAATAAGCAAAATTGTATTTTCTCTTATAGTGAAGCCTAAATTTGCATCCCAAATCTCTTCAATGCCGACGTGTCTATTCTCAAGTTCTCATCTTAATCTTACGAGACTTTAGTGCTACTCAAACGTTATTTATACTTAAAAATTTAAGTTTGTACTATATTTTATATATTTTTTAAGTATGAATTGTTAATTTTATTATTATTTTATTTGACGTGTCATGCCGTATTCGTGTCCTATGTTTTGAAAAATCGTTGTGTCGTCGTGTCGTGTCGTATCCCCGAGTCCCCGTGTCGTGTCCGTACTTCATAGCCTTAGACCACAATTGAACCTGGTAAGAGAGAGGAAAAAAACCGAGCTATACAACAAAAACAAGCAAATAGAGAAAGAAAAGAAATGATAGAAAGAAGAGAAATGAAAGAAAGGAACACAACGATATAAGAAGTTCGAAAAGATCATTCTACGTCCACTAGACATCACCACGATAGAGTCGTCAGAAAAGTTATACTGATTCGATATATCTTCTAGGCAGAATATGATTGAGATTGCCACAACCAACATTTTTGTGTTACTTTCTAGCATGATTGATTGACACTTTCCCATCTTCGAGTTGATGATGAAGGTCCCAATAACCCTATCGGCTGGTGCTAAAAGACAAGAAGTGTCACAAAAGATCAAAGTCATGGTCTTTTGTTCACTGTTGTGAGGTCACCATGCATAGTCTTCTTGGTTGACCTCCAATGGTTGTTTCCCAGCCTTGGTGCCGACCAAGAACTCATTTTCAATAAGCCGACCAATATTGGAATGGAGGATCTGACATTGATATAGATGGTATCTATAAAGGAGACCAAAGGCATAGGTGGACTAGGCTTCCACACTAAAGGCTTGATGAGACTATTTATGCGCCTTCGTGTCAACCTCTTTGAGTGGGTGGTTGAGAGCATGGCACATTTCATGCTTTAGAATCACCTTGTCACCCCATCTTCAATCCCAGGGTCTCTGAAGGGCCTTTTCCTTGTGCACAATTTCAAAGGGAAAAAGTTTCCCCTTACCTTTCTTCTTACCATTGTCTTCATACTCCAGCCACTATCTACAGCTCAACATGGGTTAGAAGTTTAGCATAAATTAATGGCTTATACATGTTCAGTTTCCTGGATAACTCTCCCTCGATTATGCCCTCGTAAAACATGCACATTACAATCACAAGTGAACTGTTTTAACTTCAACATCAGTGTTAAAGAAACAATTGATTAGGTCCTCAAAGATTTTCCAAGCTTCTGCTTGATAGAATACAATGCGAAATCAGAAAATGTCATCTTCGCAACTCCAATAAAGTGGCACAGGAGTTCCCATTTCAAATGTTCGTAAGATTGGATATACCCATATGTAAGTCAAGTACGTTGCTTAAATGTCACAAAATTAAGGGTGGAAACAAGAAGTGGCATTTAGTGGCAGCATCAAGGAGTGAGTACCTCATTGAGGACTTGAAAGCCTATATGTGCTCTTAGGTCTAGTAATCCAATTAGGGCATCTAAAAGACTCGAGGAATTAAGGCGTTACGGATGTCAGGACAGAGTGGAATGTCAATGTCCTTCCCATTGAGGAAAGCTCTGGGGTGAAGCCTAAAACCCCAGCATCAGAAGACACCACCAGCCATGTATAACTGAAAGGCGAGGAAGGAAAATGAGGTGTAGTCGAAGACAAAGGATTGTCCTGCGGTTGAGAGATAAAGTAGGAAGCTTGTGCATGATCTCTCTGGCGCCCCTGGCTCTCTAACTGAGCCAAAACAACTAAACGAGGTTATTGTTGAACTTACGCCACCTGCGCTAAACCTAGTTGATGGGGCTCTTGAAAAATTGCGGCATTTAGCCCCTTCGAAGTTGGAACCAAAGCAATAGTTGTATTTGTACTTGCAATGTAGGTAGAGGAGGCGTTGCCCACACAACTATGCCTGCTTTGGGGGAATAATCATCACAGGTTATGAAGGAATTACTAATGGTGGATCCTTAGGCAAAATCTATGTCTGTGTAGATGGGGGGGGAGGAGCCTTCAGTGCCTGTTTCAAAGGAGGCACAACCATTGTTTCACAAAGAACCGGTGGCAAAGGATGCTAAAGCACTGCCTTTACCGGTGTCGAGAGGACGTGCCACCTATGCTTGATTGATGGTTACTGGGTGAATATGCCAAAATAGTATAATTAAGGAAAACCTAGCAACCTATGCGAATAAACAGGAACTATCAAATGCTTAAGAAAGTTATCTTTCACATCATTAAAACCTGTCAGATTTAAATATATATATTTTCTTCCCAATTGGGGTAAAAACATTAGTCAAGAATTGGACTAAAAGTAGCAAGCACACTTAACTTTTTTTATCCAAAAGTTCAATTATACAAATTCAATAGCAGATTTCAATAATTCTGCAAGAATAGTGACATAGCCAGAGAAAACTTTAGTTAGAAGCAAAAAAAAGACCTTTTTGTTCCACTACAAATTTCAATTTAACAAAGATAAGTTAATAGATGCACCAACTACAACAATCAGAAAAAAAGTTTAAAATAACAGGACCAAGAAGAACAATAATATCCATAAATTTTCATATTTGGTTGGAATTACCAAGGACACTTGCGGGAATGAGACTTTTGAATTATTGTCAAGTTTAGACCGACTACTAATGGATGGTAGTGGAGAACCCATAAAATTTTTGATTCTAGAATACCATGATACAAGTCTCCATTTGATGTTATCGGGTTTGGTGGAATAAATAGGCTATTTTGAGCCTACTATATGCGCACCTATCTTGTTCCACAAACTGAAAGTTGTCTTTGTGTTATTGGTGTCTATCCTTTCTTTGAGAATAGATGATTACTCATATTGGCATCCACACTTGGCAGTAGATTCCCTAATACTGTAGGTGTATTTCACCAAGGGGATCTAACTGATGACAGTTGTGTTTGTCTCTAGTGCTAATTTTATTCTAGACTAGTCATTTATTTCCTTCTCCTATCTAATTTAAGTTGATTCCCTGAATACATGTGGTTGATGATAATGAAATCCATTAGTGTTTTTTCAATGAATTTTAACAATTTTAATCCATGTGCAGGATATTTCATATTTCAAGCATATTAGTTAATTTCACCTATTAGCTTGATAAGTTTATTATCTTAATGCATCCGTTTTCTGGATTTCGACGAGCTCTACATATTTCCTGGAGATGTCTTCATGAAACTCAAGTGAATTGATGATTTTTACAATTATAGTTGACTTAGGCTCTGTTTGACATTACTGTGCTGTATGAAAAAGTGTTATACAGTATAGCTGTATAAAAAAGTGTTGTACAGTATAGCTGTATAAAAAAGTGTTGTATAGTATAGTTGTATAAAAAAGTGTTGTTGAATAAAACTGTTTTATATGTTTGGCAAACTGCTGTTAAAAGCTACCATCAAAAGCAAAACTATTTGATTAAACTACTGTGCTGTCTAAAATATTTTATTTTTGACTAAATTAGATATTTAATTTAAGTATTTTTTATTACATATATTCTATAAATGTATAATAATTAACTTATTCTATTAAATAATTCAATTTATGTGCCATTAATTTTACAATATATATATTATATTATTTTTATAGTTTATTTGCATATTAATTGTAAATTTTTTAAATAAATAAAATTTATTTTATATATTTTAATTATATTTGCTATGAGTTAAATTTTGTTCTATTATTTCTCTTTACAAAAAATTAAATCAACTATATAGTATATGTAAAAAATATGAAAAATTGTATACACTAATAATAATATTTTTAAATTTTTTTCACCAAGCTTTACTTTAGGCCGGTTTTGGGTTTTATAGTTTAAATTTTAGGATTTAAAATAATGTTAAGGACATTTCTGTCCATAAATAATTAGAGCAAAATCACTGTTTCAAAAAGCTATTTTTTTCAGCTTTTCTTTACAGCTGTTTTTTAGCTTTTTAAAAGCTAAAAACAATTTAAAAATTTTACCAAACACAATTTTTAACTTTTAGCTATATGAAAAAGCATTTTTTTATACCAAAAAGCTTTACCAAACGCAGCCTTAGCTAACCTCCTCAGTTTCATATCATATGCATGGCATATTAGAATCATAATTTAAATTTCTAAAATCTAAAGCTCTGAAATTTGAAAACATATAATATGTTTAAAATCTATCTTATATTTTCTGGAAAAAAATAAAGTAGGGTAATTTATATTACATGTCTAAGTCATTTAGTATGTTTTAGATCTCTCTGCATCAATTTGGTATTAGACTTGATCGTCTCGAACTTATAGAATTCTTCATTATCTCACTGCATTAGTTATACTTCTTTCCAGACTTGCTCTTGGTGTTTAAGCTGTTCATGTTTAACTGAATTAGAACTTGGTCATGAGATTAATTTCTTATTGTTGCTGGATGTTATTTGACCTATATTTATTCAACAAGTTGATTAATTTCTTATTGTTGCTGGATGTTATTTGACCTATATTTAATCAACTTGCTGAATTCCTGCTGTTATTCCTGAGTCACTACTTAATAATAAACTTCTGTAGCAGGTGAACCCATAGATGAACATGACAAAAGTGGGGGCTATTTTAAAAAAGATAGGACTCAACCCCCTCCCCTCAAATACATAAAGATCAGGGAGAGGAATAGCCTTACTAGAGACTTGACTGATATCCAGTATAACTGGAGGTCAAATGTCCTAACATCACTTTTTTGCATTTTTAATGCATAAGGCACATCATTGTCCAGGCTCTATCGCTAAACCTACTTCATACCAAACTAATGCAGCGAAATAACAAAGAACCCTATATATCCTAGACGATCAGCTCCAATACCAACATGATACAATGAGAAAGTGAATCTTATGCGAACACCAGCGAGATTAGTGACTAGGCTTATGCAAAATGATCCTTAAACCAACCATATGGACCTAAGATAAAATTAAATGTGATAACTGAAATTTAGAAGTACGGGATGCAATGCTACGTGAGACTGAGGAGATTACACTAAGTTTTCTTCAGTAATACTAAGTTGCATGTTCACGTAAATCAGGAATTTAAAAATGTTCTTAATAACTCTAATAACTTCATATAATTAGGATAAGAAATTCATCAGTTTAAGAAGTTTTCTCTAAGCATATGAAACTTGAAATTCTTCAAACATGGCAAATATTCCAGTTATCAGGAGAAATATAGAATATTAAGCTTTCTGGAATCAGAAACTTAGCTCTAAATTGTGACATCAATTAATGTCCTGAGTCAAAATATGGACTAGTTTAGCAAGGTCAAGCAGTAATGATATTTAGGCTCTCACAATCAAAGTTACAATTCAGGTCTCAGGAAACCACTAAAAAAGTAATTTTGTTTTAGATTTCTAATCAACTCAGTCATAGTAATAAACTGAAGCAGTTTTGTAATTGGAAACATTCAGTGAAGAGCTAGAAATCTGAAACAGAGTAACACCGAGGCAAAAACGTTATTTCCAGCAACGAAATCTAAGGAAGAACCACTGGTTAAACCAACAGAAGAAAAATATCAAACCTTAAATATAAAGAAAAGAACCACAGTAATGTCAAATAGATGGGAATTAAAGATGAAGGCAAGAAAATGGTTCAGGAACGATGTTCTAAATCTAACTGAACCTCGAGGCAACAAATCGGGATCTGCAGCTCCTCTGCAGCCTCGGCACCAAGCCCGCGGCCACCTGCTGCTCCGGTGACGATTCGATTCCAGCTTCGTCTGGATCGACCAATCGAGGAAAGAATTCCTCTCAACTTTGCAGTGGAAATTTTAGCAATCAACCATCAACTCCCACTCCATCCGGTGGCCTTCATAGAGGAAGACGGCAGTTAGGATTGGGCGGAATTTGCTCGACGGAGAAGTGGCTGATCATGCGCACAGAAGTGGGCGACGCAGGCCGACGAGAGGCCGACTTGATCGGCCGAGGCGAGGCTAGAACAGAAAATGCGATCAGCCATGCAAGCCCGACCCAAAGAAATTAGGGCTGCCCGCGATCCGATAAAATGGGCCAATGATAATTTGGTCCTTCCAGTTGCATAAACTTTACAAAGAAGTCCCACACGATCTGTTATAAGTCCAATTTGATCCCAATCGAACTTAATTTGAACCTAATAGATCCAAATTATTGCCCGAGACATTTTTTTTATTTTTTTTAAAGGTGTGTAGAAATAAAATATTTTTTAATATTAAATTTTTATACAATAAAATAAAATAATTTATATTTTTTAAAACAACAAAAAATATTATTTCTCAGAGGCCTGACTGATTGGTGAGGACATTTACTTGCATCTTGCCGATATTTATAATAAAATTATCTTATAATGAGAATTTTAATTTTAAAAATGGTCCATTAATCACACATCTCTAATAGTTACTAATCAAATCATCGAGTCAAATTTACTCTAGTTAGGCTCATCTTTTAATTGAGCTTAACGATGAATCAAACTCATTAATCGCCAAACTATTATGTATATATATATATTACCGCTATAAAATCTTATATTAACCGTATAATAATTTGAATACATCATAAATATTTACATAATATCGAGTTATTTTCGAGCCGCAAGAGAGTAAACTAATTTCAAATTGATTAAACTGTAACATAATTGTCAGCTGCACTTCACTGCTTTAACACACAACAATATATATATATATATATATATATATATAATTATATAAATTGTATAATTATAATTATAATTTGATGAGAATGCATCTGATTGGAGAACCCTCGGCGCCGCGCAAGCGAAGAGGCAGGCAATGGAGGCTGTAAAACCCTGGCTTGACATTTTCCAGCTTCAAGGCTTCAACCACAATGATCTAAGAAGAAGAAGAAAAAAGAAAATTTCAAAAAGCACCCTGTCAGATCACGTGGGGTTATAAATGTAATTTAATAAAATGCTCGAGTCTACGCAATAATTCAAACACAAGAAACTGGGTTGAGAGAGAGAGAAAGAGTGCCATTTTCAGCCAAAGAAACACCTGACAGTTACTCGTTGTGTTCATGTATTTTTTATATTCTAGATGCTTTTATAATACGTAATAAAAATTACCACATAGGGGTATAAATGTAATTTAACAAAATACTCGAGCCTACACAATAATTCAAGCATGAGCTAAGAATGAGTTGAGAGAGGAAAAGTGCCATTTCAACTAAAAAAACACTGACAGTTATACACACTCTTACTCGTGTTCATGTATCTTCATATTCCAGATATTTTTATAATATGTAGCAAAAATTATATCATTATATAAATATTGATCTTTATTTGATTGTGTTAATGTTTTATATTTTTTAAAATTTTATCATCCTTCAAGGCTTCAATCACGACTATCTAAGGAGATGATGAAAAAAAATTTTACAAAATGCATCCTGATTAGGCCACATGGGATTATAAATATAATTTAACAAAATACTTGAGTCTACGCAATAATTCAAGCACGAGAGACTGGGTTGAGAGAGGAAGAGTGCCATTTCAGCCAAAGAATTACTGACAGTTATAACTCGTTGTAGCAAAAATTATATCATTATATAAATATTTATTTTTATCTGATCGTGATCGTGTCAGTATCTTATATTTTTGAAAATTGTATCATCAAGCGGCATCATGTATCTTTATATAGATTGCGTCCTCATGCTTCCTATGTCTTATTCATAAAATATTTACATATATTTATAAAATATTGGAATATATGTTGATTAATTCTTGATAAGCAAATTTTTGAGGAAAAAAAAAAGAAATTAAAATTTGCATGATAAATAAAAAGGCCTCAAACCTTGCTTGCTAGAAGCTCTTGATGAGCTGAGATCAGATTATCAAATGCAGCAACTGACAAGTAATCAATCCCTACACATTTTAATTAATGAAGAAAAAATGGAAAACATTAAAAATAATACAATAAATATTCTGCTGAGATATAACTATTATGTTTTTGATATATATTTTTATAAAACTTTCCATTTTAGCTCTCATCAATGCATAATATTTAAATTTAAAAAAATTTACATCTGCCACCCTCAGAGATCGATTATTTTCAGGCGGCACTTCCAAAATTCTTTTTTTTTTGAGGTAGCACCCTTCATTTTGGGGTGAATTTACAAATAACACCCCAATTTTGAAGTTAGATAAAGGTGTTGTATGAAAATAATGAATTTTGGGGGTGCTGTTTGAAAATAATGAATTTTTTGGATGATAAAATTTTTTTTTCTTCTTAAATTTAATGCATGATAAATAGTTTATATTGAGATTTATTTATGCTCAAATAAGGAGGGATTGATTTAGCTTGGAACCTAACATTATTATCTAAATTATTTGAATATATTTGTAAATTTTTTTAGAACATAATACAAATAGGTTGAGCAAATTTAATTAAAAGATTAAAAAAAAATTTAAATAATATATTTAAAAATTAGGAGGCAATAACTTATCAACAAGATTCATATATGTTGTATAAAAGTTAAAATTACATTATTTTTTTTGAGAAAATTACATGGTATTATAACATGTTGGTCCCTCTTATTTGCTATTATATCCATATAGCTCACTCCGACTTTCAAATTAAACGGAACGATCTAACGAATTTGACCCGAACTCGAATTGCTCAACCCGGGCTTGATCCTATTAATAAATGAGTTTAAATCATTGACTCGAACTGTCCTGATTAATAAATAGGTTAGGTCAACTTGCCAACTCAATTTATTTATGAAATAATACTTACAAATGAGTAACTCGAATCTGATTCGCCCCAATTATGTATAATTCAAATCTTATCCATTTAATAAACGGGTTAAAATTTATGACTCATACTCAAAATTTTAGGATCGAATTCACGGGTTATGTCTATATATTGCTACCCCTAAATTGATTAAAGTAGTTTGAGTTAATGTGTTAATGAGTTATTTATTTTGATAATAAATGTTAATGCCGTAGTAAAATAATAATCATTTTTATAATTTTTTTGGTGGTGATAGTTAGTTCATTTTGATCTTTGCCCAATCTTATTATAAAGGTAAATATTTTCATATTTTTTTTAATGTTTGTTTAAAAAATATCTCATTTATATTTTTACTCAAATTAATAGATCAATTTATTTAATCTAAATATTAAAGGGACCTATATATACATAAAAGTAAGCATAAGAGACCTAAATGTTATTTACTCTTTTCTATCAATAAAATTTTTAGTATATTAATTAAATATACAAAAAGAGGAATTAAAAATAATATATATGCATTTGAGCTAACCAACAAGTAGGGCCGTTACCGATCCGATTTTGAAATCGGATTGATCACATTTCAATTGACTCGAAATCTACTCGAGCTTGATTGGGTTCGAGTTCGAGCTGGCTCGAGTTTATTCCAATCGACTTCGAGCCAATTTCGATTCATAAATGAATCAAATCTCAATTTTTTTGAGCCGATCTCGAGCCGGGTAAGCTCAACTAGATCCGGCTTGTGATCGACTCAGTTTATAATATAAATATATTATATATATGTATTATAATATAAAATGTATTTTAATTCCTGCCGATTTCGAGCTATATCGAGCCGAGCCTACCTCGGCTCAAAATCGGCTTGAAGTTATTACCGAGCCAAATTTTTGGCTCGTTAATCGGGTCATTTAGATCGACTCAATTTCAATTCGATTTAAAATTAATTCAATTTTCGATCAATTTTTTATCTTCGATTCATATTAACACCCTAACCAACAAGCTTGATGTCAGTGTTATCCAACAGCCATCTTGCACCATCCTTCATGAAGCCAACAAAGCTTGAGTCAAACTCCCTCTTCCACATGAGCTTCCTGTCAAGAAATGAAATTATATATCTAAATTTCTATTTTTAAGGAAATATTATTATTTAGAAATTAAATTATAAAAAATTTATATGTCACCCTCACAAATATTTATAGGTAACACCCCCTAAGGCCTCATTTGGTTCAAATTTTTTTAGACAAAATAATAATAATAATTTATTTTTTAATGTTAATATTAAAAAAATTTATTTTAATATTAGAAAGTGCATAATATATAAAATAAAATTGATGAAATTTGTCTTGAGCTAAAAAAAAGCTTTGAAATAAATAAGACCTAAAGTTTAATATTTACAAACAATACTGTCTATTTTGAATATAAAATTACAGACAACACTTCGCTCTAACATTTTTTAAATATAAATTTATTAGCAACACTTTATTCTAAATTTTATTTGAGGTGTCATTTATAAATATTAATCTTATAGGGTGTTGTTAGTAAATATTTAACTTACGGTTGACTATAAAAAAAGCTACTTTGGAGATAACAGATGTAAATTTTTCATTAAATTTTTCTATTTTTGTGTTTTATTTCAAAAGAAAAACATAAGATTTTACTTCAAATTTTCATATTAACCCTGTAAATCTTTCTACCTTCATTTTTTTAAAGTTCTCCTAATTAAGTTACTTTAAATTTAATTAAGATCCGTTAATAACATGATATTTCGGATGATTATATTTGAAATAATTAGGTTAAAAGAGTTCATTTAATATTTTTTAAAATACGGGAATATGCATATTTTATAAAGATTTAATTTTTATTTTATTTTATTAAGATTTAAGATTTGATTTATAATTATCTCTTTTAATAATACGAAAATACAATTTTTTTTGCTATTTTTTTTTAGCAAATGCAATACCTGTCGGTGTTTAATGTTCTAAAGAGCACACGGCGAACTCCAGAAGGAATATGCAAAGATTTCATGACTGCCCCTGTTTAAGGAGTAGACATCACAAACAAACACAAATAAGAAAATAACAATAATAAAAATAAATTATTTTCAATTATTAATTTCTAATATTATTTAAAATATTAATATTTTTATTTTTTAATTTTAAATAAGAAATAAAAAGTAAATTTCAGAATTTTTTAAAAATTTAAAAATTTAGTATTTAATTAAGTACTTTAACTTTCACTTATTTTATCTAGAATATAATTTTATAAAATAATAATAAGACTAATATTATTATATATTATAAAATACTAATTTATAAAGTAAAATATTAATATACAAATAAAATAAGTACTGCAAAGATAATAATATTGAAATAAATGAGTGTGTATACAAGAAACTACGGATCTAAAATGAACACATTTATGAGAAAGTTGATGCAGCATCAATTCAGAATTAACTCAGACTGAGAGAGAGTCGGCCTACATGATTTAAACATATAAATTATAAAGCGATAAAAGTTCTAATAAGAAGAGTTAAGTTATTAGATTTTACTAATATAAAAACTGAAAAAAAAAAAAAAATAAGGTATAATAGAAAATTATTTGAAAGTATTTTTTATATTTAAAAATAAATAAAAATTTATATTATTTAATAGAATGTAATAAAAAAAATAAAAGATTCATGTTATTATTGTTGTACAAAATTATAAAATCAGGATTTATTAATTTTTTAAAGTTAAAACACAATATAAGCAGTGAGCACCTGTTATGTTCTTGTCCCTTGGAGTATCCACTAGCAATGCTGGACCTAAACAAAAATTTAATGAGTTTTAGAACTTTAGATGCAAAACTACTCACAATATAAAAAGGGGTAAATTACATCCAAATTTTTATTTTAAAGGATCTATGATTTTAAGACATTAACATTTGGGTTTTTGATTTTACAAAAGTCATCAAATATTTTTTAATTTATTATTATTATTATTATTACTTAAAAAAAACAAAATGCACCCCTCGTTCTCGCTCGCTATCAGTGGCTCTGTCGCTTTTTTGTTAACGTCTGCAATAGTTGTGTCGAAACTTCACCGGTGATGGTATTGACAAATTGGTGGAAAAGAAGGAGAGGAGAGAGAGGGAAGGCATTTTGAGCATTTTCTTAAATAATAATATTAAAAAAAAATTTGATAATTTTTATAATTTAGGAATGTAAATATTAATTTTCTAAAATTATAGACATATGTAATATTACTTTTTAATTAAAGACCTGGGTGTAATTTAACTTAAAAAATCTAATGCAAATCTGGATTAGATCACAGGTGCCTCAATTAATATTTTTAGGTGAATGAGAAAAAATATTTTATTTTATCAATTTGATGTAAAACAATTTATTTTAATATTAGAATTTAGGAGATATGTAAATGATGAAATAGATTTTAATTGATTTTACCGTAAAATAAATTTTATTTTTTAAAATTAAATTTATATTTAAGATCAAATAAATTATTAAAATATATAATAAATTTAAAAATATTAATAAAATATTATTATTATTATTATTTTACTCACCGATATATCTCTGTCTGGTCTGTCACAGAATTAACAAAAATAAAATTATTTTATTATTTATATATTTTTGCTATATTTATGTTAATTTTTGGGTCAATTGCGTCTAGGTCTGGTCCCAATTTTAAAGTTTTTTTAAAATAAATTCCCAATTATTGTTTGTACTAATATATTTAGTCCCAAATATTACGATTCTATAAAAATTAAGATAAATAACTACTTTATTCTTAAAATTTTCACATGATTCAAGATAATAAATTTATTTTAGATATTTTATTTTTTAAAAAAATATATTAAGTTAAGAGAATAAATATATACGCTGCAGTACAATTTAAAAAAAATAAAAGAAGAAATATTATAAAGATCGTGAGGGTTAAATAAAAAGTATTTTCGTACATAGGGAAAAGTTTAATAATCACATTTGATTAATATTGATAATTTATGTTAATAATACAATAATTGGGGATTTAAACATACATATTTGTGTAAATCATATTTAAGAGATTTGTCTTGTAAATTTTTTAAAATTAGGATCAGTTTATATTCTCTCACCAACCTTAAGAGCTCAATGTAATTTATCCTTAATTTTAAATGAATATTCATTTTTTAGAAATCACTGTAATGTTTGTAACTAATTTGGGGTGGTTATAACGAGACTTTTGAGATAAATTTTTAATTCTACGTAGATTCAAAAAAAAAAGAAATATCTTTATCAAAAAAAAAAAAAGAAATATCATCAAAGTTTTTCTTACAAAAAATTTTCTACGTAATTCTTTTAATTTTGATGGACCCTGTTAACTATAACTATTTAGTTATTAAATTTAAAAAATTTAAAATATATTTAATTATTTCTAATTACTACTATAATACTTACTTTTTCTTCTACTTTATATCTTAATTTATAATAATATTTTTTTATTTTTAAATATATAGAGTATATTTGTTTGTAAGGTTAAAATTAAATTAGGATAGATATTTTTTATTAATAGTTATGAATAATGTGAAATAAAATTAATTATTTATGTTGAGATATGTGAAGAATGTGATATAAGTCAGTTATTATTTTAGTAATATGTGTAGGATATGAAATAAATTTAATTTTTTAATATTAAATTTTATATATGATAGATATGTCAGATCGATTAAAATTAAATTAGGTTAATTTTTAAATTCAAAAATAAACGAGGGTATAGTTTTAATTTTTTGAGCATCATTTGATTCCAATATGGCTTTAGAAAGTTTTAAAATTTTTAAAATAAAAATAAAATTTATTTAATATTATATTTATTTTATTACTAAATATTATGTTAACTATAAAATAAATTAATTTTTTCATTAAATAGATGCAGAATGTTAAATAAATTAATATTTAAGATTAAAATTTATATAAAATGTGAAATAAAATTGAATTTTAATACTTAAATATATATATATATATATATATATATATATAATGTAAAATAAATATAAAATATTAATAAAAATATTTTTTAAAAATTTGATGAGTTTTTTAGCTTTAATAAAATAAAATTATTATTAAATTTTATAAAATTTATAAAAATAGCTTAAATTTTTTTTTTGATAAAATATTTTTATAGACATACGTGAAATTAGTGATTGTAGACGCTCACCGTTCAGAATCTCGAGGTCGAATGCATCGACATCAAATCCAGCATCGAAGTAGTGCTGGAAGAAGTGGCCGGGGGCGTCGACGTGGGTTCCGGTGTGCGCCGGCAGCTTCATCTCGGAGTTGTTAGAGACGTTGCCGATCTTCATGGATTGGGAGAGCCAAAGGAACCGGCCGACGCCCTCGCCGGAACCGAACGCCGGCATGTCCTCCCGGTAGTAGTGCGAGATGTCGATTATCCTCCCGCCGTCGTACACCTCTCTCCTGACGGCTGCCGGATGTTAGACGGAACCTCCGAACGACGGCAGGCAGCTGTCGTAGGCGGGGTGGGCGGAGGCGGCGCAGAGGGCGGCGAGAGAGAGGGCGTGGAGGAGGCTGAGGAGGGAGAGGCGGGATTTTCCGGCGGTTTTCTCCATGCCGGCGGCGATTGGGTGGCGGATTGGGGGCGATTGTGGGGCTTTTGTTGGGTGAAACAACAAGTATATGGGTAAATTACAAATAGATAGCTAGGTTTAGAATACTTTGTAAATGGACCCAGCTTTCTTCACTATCACTATAGGAATTTTTTGCGAAAATCAGAATTCATTCAAAACTCGCTTTTATTTTACTTAGACACATTCTTCTTTTAGCTCTTTTACAGAAAAAATTATTGGGTGCGGACGGCGCACCGTTCGGACGCCCAATTAGAGGGCGCCACGTGTGCCCAGACCCAGCTGTATGGCACACGTGGCGCCCTCTGATTGGGTTCCGGACGGTGCGCCGTCCGAACCCAATAACTTCTCCTTTTACAGAGGTGGGGAGAGATAAGGAGGTTAAATTATATTTAGATTTTTGACTTTTTATATAATTACCAATAAGATTTTTTTCTATTAAAATTTTACAAAATTTTCTAATTATCTTCTCACTCTTGTTTGTAGAGGTGGGCAACCCCCCCTCCCTCTCCCTCCCTCTCTACTCTTATCTCTTTCTCCATCTCCCTCTTGCTCTGCGACATCCCATACTGCAGAGCTACGGATGGCACGTGGAGAGAGAGGGATAGTGCAGAGAGAGAGACAGAGCAAAGACGGAGGGTGAGTGTAACATCCCGTGATCTCAATATAAAGGTATCATCTGCTTTGACTTTAGAAAAACTACGTGACTTGAGTACTTTCCAGGAGGTTACCCATCACAGTGCTACTCCAGCCTAAGCACGCTTAACTATGAAGTTTTCTATTATTAGTCTCACGATTTTGCTCCAAAAGATGCATCTGCTATTTGAGATCATGTGGAGCGCAATTCTAACTAAATTAAGTAATTAAAATCTAGATCTATAAATGAAATATAATTTCTAGAGTTGATTTACAAAACTTTGTAACACTCATTCTATACTGGAGTTACTATTTTGTAAGTCGTTGTTGCATTATGTTTAGAATTTGAATGATAGGAAAAAAATCATTCAGAGTACAAAGGCACTTGGACGTAATTGTTATTTTTGTTGCTTTTTTTTTGTCATTGCAATCTGGAAAACATTAGAAATTAGGCATGCAATTTCTCTTCAATATTTACTCATATTTTATCGTTATGTTGCACGAAGATTTCAAATCTTTTTGTTGGGTAAATTGCATGAGGGTCCCTAAAATCGAAAAAGTATTGCAAATTGATCATTGTCATTTGGTCCTAATTAAGATGTAATTTTTTTATCTAATTGCCATAAGATTATTTCCGATTATTAATATTTTGAATTTTTAGAAAATAGTTTTGAAATGTTAATATTTATATTTTTAATTTTAAATTTTTATAATGAAGATTAAAAAAATAAGAGAAAATAAATTTTAGATTTTTATTAATTTTTTAAGAAGGCTTGATGAAAGAGAAATATAATGATTCTTTAAAATGAGACCATATATAACTACAGCTCTTTTTATAACTATGAGGACTAAAATTATAATTTTTTTAAAAATTAGGACTAATTTATAGCATGAGGGACCTAGTTAAAATCTCAAACAAGCTTTTTAAACCCAATTATTTGTATTTTAAAAATTGCAACCTAAGTGAAAGTGAAGCCTAATCTTTTGGACCTCAAAGTAAATTATTAACCCTAACTACCATTTAGAAATCAATTGATGAGGTTAAATGGGATTCATGGCTCAATATTTTAAAATTAGGATAAATTGCATTTAACCCCTGAGGTTGAACAAGCAATGTAAATAAGTCCTACCTTTTAAAATTCTCATTTGAGAAGTCCCTCACTAAAGTTTTGGGTTGCTGTGAGGTTTCAATAATGATCGAGTTATTAAATTGAGAATCTAAAAAAGTTGAGACCTGTTTGTAACATTCATCTAACCTCAAGACCCTAAATGCCATTTATCCATACATTCGAGAAGCCTTCCCGTCTGTCTGGCCTTTGAAGGACCAGCAGATAATTGCAGAGAAGTACCTGCACTTTCAAGCTTTATTTTATAAGTTCATTAATAAAAATAGGTATTCATGTAAATAATTGGGACTACCGACGGATCAGATCATAACTTAATTCGATCTAAATTTTAATCTGATTATTCTATTAAATAGAATAATTTTTTGGCTAGAAATATTAATCCGAAATCTGATTCATTTTGCTTATATATTTAGCGGGTCGGATCCGGGTCGGCACTAATCTTATCCGGTAAAAATCCGATCCAATTTTTGATAATAATATTATATATTTTTAATAATTCTTGTAATAATTTTTTTTATTAAAATAAATAAATATAAAGCTTAATGTTATATTTATATTTATATTTAGTAGTATTAAATGATAATATAATTACACTTAAATTATTTTCAATTGATTTTATTAATATTTTAATTTTGTACAATTTTTTTATTTATACTATAACTTTGAAGATTACTTTTTTTTATAATATTTTTATTTATGCTATCACTCTTATTTAAATGTATATACTTTTTGTAATAATATAGAATTATATCATGTCTTTGAGTTTAAAGTATAGCAATAATTAGATTGATATTTTTAAAATTTTAATATTTGATTTACTAATTTTTAAAATTTTAATATTTTTATTATTATTTTTTAAAAAAAATATATAATTATACTCTCCCGTCTCTCCATTGCTATTAGCGAGGCCACCACTGCATAGAGAGAAAGAGGGGGGAAGAATATTAAAATTTAAAAAATCAGAGATCCAAATATTAAAATTTTAAAAATATAAACTTGAATATCATTTTATTTTAAACTCAGAAATTCAAGTATAATTTACTTTTTTGTTTATTATAAGAAAAAATATTATTAATTTTTCTCTTATAATAAATCGCTCTAATTAGAAAAATTGAGTTATTAAATCTTGCTCATGTACAAAGAGAAAGAAGAAGACCAAAGAAGACATGACAAGAAATTATAAGGAGTAATCTCAGTTACTTAAACTTAAATAAGAATTTGATAATTGATAGAGTGCAATGAAAACAACTGATTCATATAGTCGACCACATCTAGTGGGATTAAAGTTTGATTTTACAATAAATACTTCGACATTTTATAGTGTAAGAAAACTGAATCTTGGGCTCCTAACTATCTCTATAAAACTCCAAACTACGAATTTTGGAAGTTTACTCTTTGATCAATTCTTCGAGCCAACATAATTCGAGTTTTCAGTTGGAGTTTTTTACGTAAAATTACTTATCTCTTATTTGCAGCTCATTTTGTCTTCACATTGCCCTTCCAATAAAATGTAAATTATTGTTGAAAACTGACATCAATAAGATAATATTATTTTGTATTTATTATTTTTTGGACTAAAACTTTTTCTTTTTTATAGGATTCTTAATATTTTAGTTATGTCCAAAATTTAAATTATATTTGATTAAAATAATAATAATAATAAATAAATTTGTATTACATACTATATAAATTTTAATATAAAAAAAATATTTTATTTTATATACTTAATTACTTTCAACAAAACTATCAACTTTATTTTACATTCTTGACGAATGAAATATATTGATCTAAGATATAAAATAAAGTTGATAATTTTATTAAAAATAATTGAGTATATTAAATAAAATAAAATTTTTTATATTAAAATTTGTGTAAAATAAATTAAAAATTTATTTATTTATTTTTTATTATTTTTTTTAAATTTAGTACCATTTTAGTCTTAGATAGGACTAAAATATTTTTGTGGCCAAATAGTCTTTGAGGCCAAACAGTAATAAAAATTTATTTAATAAAGTCTCTATTTAATTGAAGAAAAAAAAATAATTTTTATGGGATTTTTACGTACAGGATATGAAATTTATACGAAATTACGTATTTCACCATCAATTCGTAAATATTACCACTATCACACCATATTCATTTAAATTTTAAGCATTTCACATATTTTATATATTTCATATTCTTTATAATATTATATGTAAATTAAAATGCATAAATTCATTAATATTTAAATTCTAATATATATTTTTATTTTTTACTATAAACACATCAATTTTCTTACTTCAATTAAAAATTATAATCATGTGGATTTAAATTCGGCACCCTAATTGGAAATTTTAAATAGGATAAATAAATTTAAATATATAAATTCATAAATATTTAAATTGTTAATTATATAAATTAATTTATTTATAGTATTTAATTAATATATTAATAATATAGTTAAGATCAAGGTCAATTTTGAAATGTGAAATTCACCGTCAAAAAATATAATGTGAAATATGTGAAATGCGTAAATTTTAAATGAATATGGTGTGATAGTGGTAATATTTATGAATTGATAATGAAATGCGTAATTTCATATAAATTTTATGTCCAGTATGTAAAATTCCCTTTTTTATTTATATAAATAAGATATAAAATATTTTTTATTATTTAAAAAATAAAATAAAATTTTTAATAATTATTAAATTTTTCTTCAACCAAATAGGCTGATATCACATTGAAAGGGCCCCACTTAAATTGGAGAGCCAAATTTGGCTTTTAATATAGTATATATTTTTTGAAGTGCGGTTTCTTTAATTTTGTTCTTAGTTTGGGTGCATCATTTAGTTAATTTTCTCTCTCTTTAAATAAAAAAAGAATTATTTTTAGGACAAATTTCATTTGGGCTTTTAAGGTTGTGAGAAATTTGTAAATTAATTTTAATTTTCAAAATTTCCCAATTAGTTTGTCGGTTTGAATGTTAGATCATCGTTAGGCCATGCAAATTACTATTCCCCCCTGACGTGTTAATTTGTGGTATGAAATAACGGGTACAGGACTTAACGGTCCGAGTGCAGAATTTGAAGTAAATATTAATTAAAATTTATATTTTAAATATATTTTAGTGTATCTTTTTTTGTATTATTGCATGTACTCTTCCCTAAACATGGCTAAAATAATATTGGATTTGTTCTGAAAAATATGTTTGTTTGCAAGTTATATATATAATCGCTTTTGCTACAAATGAAAAATTATTGCAAAAAAAAAAATCTATTTTAAATAAATAATGTTAAATAAAAGAATAAAAGAACAAAAAAAATTACATAAATAAAAAAAGAAACACAAAAATAAATAACAATTAAAATAGAAATACATATAAATATAAATATAAATATAAAGAGAAAAATAATTAAAGAAATAGAATAATTAAAATCAAAAGTAAAATAAAAGAATAAAATAATTAAACTAAAAGTAAGATAAAAGAATAAAAATAAGTAAATCAAAAATTATTATAAATAAAAGACAAAAAAGATTTAAATTATAAATTTAATAATAAAATATTTAATATTAAAAATTAAAAGATAAAAGCTGCGCATGTGGCTGATGAGAGCGAACAAGCTGTTTGCACTACGAATAAAATTAGCATTGAAATATACATTTATCTTATCTCAGGACCTAATAGTAATACTAAACTACACCTGAAGGACTTAAGTTAGGAAAATTAAAATACAGGGATGTCTTTGCAATTACTCAGTAATAACCTGAAGGGCTACATTTTTATTGATGTTTCTTTCTCTCTCAACCAAGGAGTAAGAAGCCTTTGGCTCTCAGTCGGAAGGGAAATTACAGGGAGGTCCCTTAAGATTAGGGGGTTTAACACTGGTTAAAATTTTCAAAATCTTGAAACATAAAAAAAAAAATCAAAATCTTTTCACTTGGATCCTTTCGTTCCTAATTTTATGTTAAAGAAATTATACCATCTCTTCATCAACCATTGATCGTCTAAAAATTTGACTTTGATCGTTATCTCGATCAGAACTTCTCGAAAATATTATTGTCAAAAAATTCAAATCAAAATACCGATACTCATCTTATTTTAAGTGTGTTTCTATAAAGTATTGTGGGAAAAGAGCACTGTAATGCAATTTTATTATTGTGGAATTCTTTCTAAAAAGTAATATGATGGCTTAAAAAATTTTTAGGGTAAATTACATCTAAGCTCTTGAAGTTAAAAAAATATTACAAATTAATCATAATTTTTTAAAAAACTCAATTTGAGCCTCTTAGATTGTGAAAGTGCTACAATTTTAGTTACTTTTTAGAATCTCACTATTTTCACTAGTTTTTTTTTCAAAAAAATACAAAATTTAATCTTTTTTATTGAGTTTGAACCATTTACACATTATAAAAAATGATTGCACCATTCTATTTTTACTATTTTTTTAAAAATTTAATAGAAATCTATAATTTAATTTTCCTCGTTTTTTGCTTTCTCTGCATAAAAAACTTAAAACTAAAAATATTAATACTAGTCTTTTAAAATTGTATTCTAAAAATTACAAAACTAATAAATGAAAATAATTTTATAGCATGCTAATAAAAATTAACAATTACATTTTAATTTGGACTAAAATTGTAAATTTTTTATAATCTCAAGAATTTAAATTGAAACTAATTTGTAACACTTTTCTAACCATAGGAATGTTAATATGATATATTTTTATTTAACTGAATGATTATATGACTCAAAAATATGAATCAATATGAAAAACTTCCTCATACAATTAATAAATAAATACCCACAAAATGATAAAAGAAAGGTTAAAACTGCAGGCCCTATTGATGGTTGCCATCAATCAACTTTGATTTGAGGGTCATTTTTATCATGAATTTTTTGAAAAAATAAAATAAAATTTATTTTTTATTTTTAATATTTATATTTTAATATAAAAAATTTAATTTATAATACACAATATATATAATCCTTAATATATCAATCAATTTTATTTCATATCTTACCTAATTTTTAATATAATTAATTTTATTTTTTATTATACAGATATCTCAAAAAAATTATAATTTTTTCCAACAAAACTAATTATTTATTTAAAAAAAAAAATTATTTTTGATGAAGATCATGATTAAAATAACTTTCAACTAAATAGAATCTTTTGAGGTCAAATAATTCATTAGAACATAAATTAAGATTAAAAGATAAATTTGTCCTTATTTATTGTTTATAAAAAGGACGAGATTGAAATAAAATATCAGAAATCTTATTAATTTTTATTTAAAATCATAGAATTATTTGATATTATCCTCTGATCATAAAAACCGAGATAATATTTACCTTAAATTTTAATATTAAAATTTAATAATATTTCACAACATATATATTTTTTTTAAGAAAATAAATTTTATTTCACGTAATAAAATAATAACTAATTTATATCAAATTTATTTTATAATCAAACATAATAATTAATTTTATTTCACATAATATAAAACTCTCAATTTAAAAAATATTTTTATTTAAATTTTATTTTTCTTTGAATTTAAATCAGAAATAAAGACAAATTTATATGCCATATTTGTAATTTTCTATTTGAAAAAAAAAGTAAAGAACAATTTTAAAAAAGGCCAAACATTTTTTTAGGACCTTGCTATAAATTTCAATAAATTAACTATTAAAAAAATTAAGAGTGTAATCCATGAATTATTTAATAAATTATAAATTTAATCCACTAAAACATCTATCTCTGTTTATCTGGTAGTTCAAAATTAACCTGGTTTAATTTTAAACATATATATCACATCATACATAAAATTTAATATTAAAAATTAACTTTATTTCACATTCTATACACATTATTAAAATAACAACTAACATATATCACATCTCTCATATATCCCAACATAATAACTAATTTTATACTACATCCTTCACATATCCCAACATAATAACTAATTTTATTTCACATCATTTATAATTTTCAATAAAAAATATCTCCATCAAAATTTAATTTTAACTTTATTAAATTTAAATTTTATAAACAAACAGACCTGATTAAACCCTAACTAACTACTAATCAATTTATCGATCAATCTATCGAGTAACAAAGCTTTTTTTTTCAATTTTTTAGTTTACATTTAGTTTTGTGTCCATTTTTTGAAAGATAGCTTTACTAAGAACCTATAAAAATATTAGAAAAAATGAACCTATAAAAGAAAAAAATTTAGGAGATTTTTCGTACAACTTCTAAGACTTTATTTAATTCAACCTATTTTTTAGATTCAATATAAATTTTAACTATAAAAATCAACTTTATTTTACATCCAATATAAATATGAATATTAAAATTAATTTTATTTTATATTTTACACACTTTTTAATATTAAAATAAAATTTTTTCTTATTCTAGTCTTGGTAGTTTACATCACACCTCTTACCAGCGCTTGCAAAACACTTCTTGCGTAAAGATCACATCAAAATCTTTTGATAAAATGACCTTCAAAGCAGACAAATATGTTTATTGCCAAAATATTATGTATATTATTTTTTAAATAAAATATGAAATACCTTTTCTTTTTCTAATATTTTCAAAATAATAACTGTTATTGCACATAAAATACTTATTCAAATTACATTCAGTTTTCTAAAGTTAAAGCATAATATGTAACAAAATTATAGATTCTTTTTTAATAATAATAATAATAATAATAATATTATTATTATTATAGATTCGAAACCTATTTGTTGGGTCTCCTAAATTTGTTAGGTTTGTCATATAAGAATGAAATTACATTACAGCCCTCCCTCTCCCACTCTAGAGGCAATAGTTTAAATATTTTTGATAATTTCTAAATTAATTTGGAGAAATCTATTCATATATTTATCCAAATAACTGATGCTAACACTAGTGGTGCCGGGCTTAGCATTTTTTTAATATTTATATTACTTCATTTTAATTATATTATATATAAATAAAAATTAGTTCTTATATATATATATATATTAAAATAATAATTAAAAATTAATTACTTGAAATCAAATCCAAAAATTTGATCTGTTGTAGGCCATGAATTGGATCACAATCGATCCAATATAATTTTTAATTCAATCCGAATGCTATGTGGATCAGGGTTGATCCGATCAAAATCCAATCTATGACATAAAATTTACACGAAATTATGCATTTCACCATCAATTCGTAAATATTATCACTATCACATCATATTCATTTAAATTTTACACATTTTAACACCATATTCTTTGATGACGAACTTCACATTTCTAAATTGACATTGATCTTAACTATATTATTAATGTATTAATTAAATACTATAAATAAATTAATTTATATAAATAATAATTTAAATATTTATGAATTTATGTATTTTAATTTATTTATCCTATTTAAAATTTCCAATTAGGGTGCTGAATTTAAATTCACATGACTATAATTTTTAATTAAAGTAAGAAAATTGATGTGTTTACAGAAAAAAATAAACATATATATTAGAATTTAAATATTAATGAATTTATGTGTTTTAATTTACATATAATATTATAAAATATATCAAATATGTAAAATATGTGAAATGCGTAAAATTTAAATGAATATGGTGTGATAGTGGTAATATTTACGAATTGATGATGAAATATGTAATTTCGTATAAATTTCATGTCCTGTATATAAAAACCTCATTCTTTTAATACCAGGCAATGAAACAGAGAAAAAAAACCCATAAATATTCCTGAATTTAATTCCAATTCAAGAGCATGAACATATACCTGTTTGGCACGAGGACCAAAATCGAGACTAAAATGGTATTAATTTAAAAAAACTTAATAATAAATATTTTTTAAATTATTCTACACAAATTCTAATATAAAAAATTTTATTTTATTTTGCATAATCAATAATTTTCAATAAAAATATCATTTTTTTTTCATATCTTAGAGCAAAATACTTGAATGGAATATTTTACTCTAGGATGTGAAATAAAGTTAATATTTTTATTGAAAATTATTGAGTATATGAAATAAAATAATATTTTTTATATTAGAACTCAAGTAGAATAATTAAAAAATCTATTTATTATTATTATTATTTTCTTTTTTTTAAACTAATACCATTTTAATCTTAATTTCAGTCCTCGCACCAAACATGACCTATATATAGAGAGCATTGCAGACAAGTGATATTCAACCCATGAACTGGGTAATTATTCATATCTACTAATACAAAGCAATGAAACAGAGTAAATCCCACTTAACACATTCCTAACTGTTTGGCAATGGACTAAAAATCATGATTAAAATTACCCATAGCCAAAATCTTAAATTTGTTTTAAAAAAGCTTAAAAAAATTATTTTATATCTCATCTTACACAAATTTCAAAAATTACTAGGCAATGAAACAAATTTCATGTCCTGTATCCAACCAAATCTTTTTTTTTTTTTTCTTATTACCAAACAGGTTCATGCCAATTCAAGAACATATATACATAAAAAAGCACTAAAAACAAGAGATTTGAAACATGACCTGAGAATTATTTATAACTATCAAACTTATTAATATAGAGATATGTAGGTATATCATTGTTTGATCAGAATGCACCTGATTGGCGAACCTTCGGCGCCGCGCAAACGAAGAGGCAAGCAATGCACGTTGTAAACCCCCGCCTTAACGTCGTCTAATTTCAAGGCCTCAACAAGGATGATCTCCTGAATCGTGGTGCAAAAGGTTTGATGAGGTATATGCAACATGTAGATTATAATGAGCAGGACAGTAAATGAATTGAGCTTTCAATTAATTGTTCAATTCATTGGACTTGACCAACAAACTTGAATGACTCTTAATGAACATTAAACAGACTCGAGCATAAATTCGGCTTATTAATGTTCATAAACAACGCATATGCTAAGTCAAAGCTCATTAAGTGGCTCGATAGTTAGGATTAATCGTAGGCTCAAAAAGAGTCCATTAATATTTTCTTCAGCATCTAATTTAGTTAATTTTTTTTTTCTTTTCAAGAATGAGCTCATAAAATTAAGCTTGATATGAGCTCGTTTACATACTTAAATAATAGGTTCTACATGAAGCTCACAATTTTCAAGCTTTGTAGCTAAAAAGCTCAATTCCTCGTTCATAATAAACTTGAATTGACCTTGAGCTCATCCTTTGTAAATGAACCAAGCTTAAGAATTTTCTTGGAGGAAAAGAAGCTAAGCTTGACAAACAAAATCTAGAACGAGCTAGAACATTAGCCAAGCTCTGCTCGAGTCGGTTCATTTACAACCATATTATGGAGATCTAATAGTTGCAAATTAAATGACATGAATAAAAAACAAAGAAATCACAAAGGGTACGGGAATAATTAAAGGATAAAATTACATAACCTATAACTTAAGCCTGATATAGAACAGAAGATGAATCAATTAAACAAACAACAACAACAACAACAACCAAGCCTTAATCCCACTAGGTGGGGTCGGCTACATGAATCCTTTGTTTCCATTGCGCTCTATCAGTAAAGTAGCGATACAAAAATCCGAGGAAAGGAAAATATTTAAGTTTGGTAGAGAGAAAAGGACATGCAATTCAAAGAAGCTCAAGCAGATTATATGTAAACTAGAATGTACATCCAATGCAAAAGTACTTCCAGAGTAACTCACATAATTTGGGTAAGGATACAACGGCAAAGATGGTGAGTATATGATGTTCATTCCTTAACAAGGAAATTTTTATATATTTATATGTTATATGATATATACTGGGATATATGCAAACCACCACAATAAATTTAAGCATTAGAAATGCAAAAGATTCAAGTCTATTTAAATTGCACGAAAACTTTGAAGAAAAATTTGCCAAAAAATGTCTCTTTAACTAGTTGTAAACACAAATCTGAACTTTGCAATCAAAATTTCCCCTTAACTGATTATAGCACAAGTTTTACTATTTTTGACATAGTCTTGGCAAGAGACCAGATGAAGCATTTATTTCCAAAAACTTTGTGCGAGTCAATTCGAACTCGGAAAAAGCTCAAAGTGTCATCCCTACCACTAATTCCGTTAACATAACACAAATCATGTTTGATAAGCACTCTAGAAAACATTTTTCTATATTTGCAAAAATTGCACCAAGAGTTAGGGACTTCAGGTAAATAGAAAAAGAAGAAAAAGATTCCATGAATACGGAGTGAATTGAAGAAGAATGAATGGAGGTGGGGCCTACAAAAGAAATAAGGGTAAGACCGGCAGTTATGAAAGATAGCATCAATAAAATCAACTACTTTTTCAGAAATATGAATTCCAATCTCATTCCTAGTGAATGTAAACTAGATGCCAACATTAAGAACGGTTCTAGGAAAGAAATTGAGGAGTTGAACTCATACCCTGTTTTCAAGGAACTCCAAATGAGATGGGATCAGATCATCAAATGCAGCTGCTGATAGGTAATCAACCCCTGTAAATATTATGATAAAGATGAAGATAAAAGAAATCAGTAACATAAAAGAGATTACGATACCATTGACTCATCATTCCATATGATAACACAAATTGAAGTACTCAAGGTGGCGTAGAAATTTATAATGATATGCACTTGATTCAATTCCTTGGTCAGAGTTAAAACATACTGTTATATGTCTGAAGAGATTAACTTGTATGCAATCATGGGCCCATTATATTATATAGAAGACATTATCAAATAATATAAGTATTGTCGGTGAGCTTTAAAGTTAGGATTTTAGTTTGGAGGTCAGAGGTTATACACTACCCAAGCCAATAGGTCATTGGCCACTATAACTTAAACAATGCTTTTTGAAATAAGAAACCAGCAACCCAGTTGAAAGCTAAGTAAAACTCAAATAGTTATCTCAATGCTGCCACCAGCTTAGTAACTAATTGAAATTCAGCGTGTTACGATGTTTAGTATTATTAGTATGCTCAATCAAAATTAAGATTAAAGAAGACTTGATCTTAGTGTGTCAAGCAAACCACTCACTTTGTGTTAAAAAAGGTTTCTGCATGTCTGACAACAAATTGATAATAAGGTGATTAATTGGCAGATTTGGGCTTTTAACACCAATATATTTTTAATATAGGCGATACATAAAGCTAGAAAATAGCACAGGTTGATTCAACTAATCCATAATTCACTCCAAAAAATTTCATAAAATATGCTCCACAACTTGTACTACTCAATGAGGGAAACATATAAGCAACAGTAATATTCTACAGTTTTTCTCAAAATGTACAAAATACATAATTGTGAAGGAACATTACAGCAAAGTAATATTAAATTATATGAACGAACCGACAAGTTTGATGTCAGTATTATCCACCAGCCACCGTGCACCATCCTTCATGAAACCAACATAGCTTGAATCAAACTCCTTCTTCCACATAAGTTTCCTGTAAAAATAATGTAATTATAGATTACCAATGCAATTTAAACAATTAACACTCCCACCAGTTCTGCAAATGAAAAAAAAAAAAAGAAATAAGCAAAAGCTTCCAGCTTTGTCTATAACTTCCATCAAAAAAGGAACACTTTTATTTCCTACAGGTGGCCATCGAGATAGAATAGAACTGATTATACAAATGAACCCTTCAGAAAACACATTATGCTAACTCAATGAGGACTGAACAACAACGTTTGCATGACTGACTGAAGCAAATAAAACATGCTAACTAAGAGCATCAGATAGTTTCAGATATATGAGATAATTGCTTAGGGATTTATTGTTTTTCAGCATTATTGGGCAACTATAAAAAAAATGTTAATTGTGCACTGGCATAACTCAAAATACTAGGCAATGGTCAAAAGAAAAAAGTTTTACATTTGTGCACCAGCATACTCCATGAACATATTTCTGCAACCTAGTTGCATCACATCTCGAGGATATCAAACAAGGATGTTGTAATGTTTCAAGAAGAACTGAACATCAATCCCTACAGCGAATCTATGAAACACTGAAACCTCCAATTGCTCGACAACACTCTTTACCATCATCTTCCAAATTAAACCCATATTAGTAGCTTCTGTTATGAAACCCAAATTTCAAGCAAATTAGATTCAAATCCCCCAAGTTTTGGACAACTAATTAAAAGAACCGAACTTTCCAAATTACACAATCACATCCCTCAAATGTTTTAATAGTACTTGAAGACCTTCATAAAGGAAAGCTTCAAGAGTGGAGTTGTCCTAATGCTTCAATGTTGAAGGCTAATGAACTAATGCTCATGAACTTATACTTGGGGTACCTTAATGTAAATAATGACCTTACAAGTTTTTAAAAGTCACAGTACAGAAGTTTGTTACCATTTGTAAACCTACCAGCTAAGATTTTGGGTAGCCCTTAAAAAAGATGATATGCAGATGTGTAGTACTATTTGATCTGTGGTGGTGTAATTCTTGTTTAACAATAGTTAAATTTTGTTTCCAACTATGGAAATAAAGCTTTGAAACCTCCCATACCTATCAGTGTTTGATGTTCTAAAGAGCACACGACGAACTCCACGAGGAATATGCAAAGATTCCATCACTTCAGCTGCATAAAATAGTAGAAATTACATCAAATTCACTGACTACCAAACTACAAAACAATAGATGCAATTGAATTTCTAGTTGAATAATTAGCAACTTAATAAATTTCTTTAGAGGAAAAAAACTTACAGATAGGAAGGTAAATTTAAGTATACAACATGAAAAAATTACCAAAGGTTTAGCGAAGAATTTCCCCTAGACTAATCCATTATTTTACAACTTGAAACCTTTGTAGTACAATGATAAAGAGCACAGATAAAGAGCACAAATGATTCATGAAATGTCAATCAAGAAGTTCTTTTTAAGTTATTTGGATTTAGCGAAAGGAAGTACAAAGTAATAATCAAGAATGACTCTATGCAATATAACCTGAACCTCAACAAGGAAAGATAGCCCGCACCTGTTATGTTCTTGTCTCTAGGAATATCCACTAATAATGCAGGGCCTGCAACAAAACTCAGAATAAAATTTGAAATTATTAACAAACTACAAAGCAAATGAAAATAACATGTGAATCACCGCCGAAATAAAGTATAAACTCGCATATTAGTCCAAAAATACAAGCAAGCATTATTCTTACAAGTGATGATTAATAAAATATAATAAAGAACAAAGTTAAGGAAAACAATGTGAGACATTGTGTCAATGACGTAGAAGAAAGATGAGTACTATAAACTCAAAAACATTCAATGTCTGACTTCAAATATAATAGATATTACTCATACAAGAAAATGTAATCAACATCATCATTAAGGATCACGAGCACTTCAATGTGAATGACCAAATAACCTTAAGTACAAGTCAATACTATCTAGGAAGCACGGATACAACAAATGGATATGGAGATATGACATAACACGACATATAAACATCACAACTTTCTAAAATATAGAGCACAAAGTGGCAAGACTCAACAAATAATATAATAATAAAATAATAAACATCTATAAGATGATATAATTTAGCATTATTTTGCTTAATAAGAAGCACTGACATGACACGATGACACAACATGACACATTGGGACATATGAAGGTGCTTGTGCTTCCTTGAATACCATATAGGAAAATTGAATAAGTCATTTACAGCTTAGTTAGAAACAATTTTTATGTACTACAAAAACATCAACAAAGTTTTAATGGCGAACTAGTTGGCATTGGCTAAATTCACTACATTTCACAAGGTCTATGTAGGGTGACAACAATCTGAGTTGAAGCTGAGCAAGAAATGGCTCAAGATCAACAAGTCTCAAATCTATTCAAGTTTGAGCTGGCCCATGTCCACTTTAAGCTTGCTCGAGCCTTAATCAAAGCTAACTTAAGCTTCCAAAAAATTGAAATTATTTTAAAAATAAAAAATAAAAAACTTGCATCTATTAAGATTTGAAATTAGGTCAAACTAACAGATATCCTAACAAGAGGTAACACATAGTTATATACAAGTAATAAATAATTATATCAAATCAATGAATATATTATTTATGTTTAAAAAATAGAGATCAAGCTTGTTTGATCCAATCCGACCATGGCTTGTGGGTCAACTCAATAAACTTGAGTTGAGCTCGATTCAAGCTAAACATTGATTTGAATATCGAGTGACTATTAATCTTCAAGCCATACTCTCACCCCTAGGTTTATGCTGTCTGTGAACTTAGTGTGCGTCCAGAATCAGTAAAGTGAAAGTAAACGATAAATCTCAGCATAAAAGACGACCAGCAACATCATAGAAAACCTTTGATGATTGTAAAACAATATGAAAAGTAACCGCTTTTGATCAAACGAGTCATAAAACCCAATTACATCCACTTAAAGAAACAAAATATTTTGTCTTTTCGAGGAAACTTTTCACAAATATAGATAACAGAGTAACATGGCACAATTATGTAAGAATTAAGATCAAGCGAAAAGATCTCGAATAACAAAGAAGAGAAAAAAAAAGCCGAAACCCTCACCATTCAGAACTTCGAGGTCGAGCGTGTCAACATCAAAACCGGCCTCAAAATAATGCTGAAAGACGTGGCCGGGGGCGTCCACATGGGTTCCAGTGTGGGCCGGCATCTTCATCTCAGAGTTGTTAGCCAGCGATCCGTTCTTCATAGATTTAGGAAGCCAGAGGAACTGGCCGATCCCCTCCGCGGACTCAAAAGCCGGCATGTCTTCCCGGTAATAGTGCGAGATGTCGATGATCCTCCCGCCGTCATACTCCTCTCTCCTGACAGCAACCAGGTCGCCGTCGCCGGCGGAAGAAACGGCGATGCCGAAGGCCGGCAGCTCGCCATCGTAAGCAGGGTGGGCGGAGGAGGCGCAGAGGACGGCGAGGGACATGGCGAGGAGGAAACGGAGCGGGAAGAGTAGAGATTTCTCCATGGCAGCGCTTTGGCAGTGGATGATCATGAGAGGGAGGGGAAGCGTTTACGGGGATTTTTATAGCAGCTTCGCCGGACGGGGAATCCCTAAAACAGTGGGATAGCGGAGCGAAGATCGTGACGGGCCGTTGAGATCCCGCCGCAAGTAGATCTTCAAATAAGATCTCAAGCTATTTATTATATAAAAAAATCTTTAAAAAAAATTATTTAACTTTATTTACATATTTTAATATATTCTTTTCATAGAAATATTCTTATTTTATTATAAATAAACCAATATTTATGTCAAGCAACATTAATAAGTTTGCAATGGTATATAAATAATTTGAAATATATATATATATATGCTATTTTTTTTAAAATGAAAATTCTTTATAATTGAAAGCAAAGACCACTGGATAAATTACCGAGCTAATTTTGATCGAGTTGGCACTAACTTAAAGTTGAACATTTGTTTAAATTAACTATATAATATTTGTAAACCAATAGTTGAAAATTTTAATGTTTAAATTAACATTATATAATATTTAGATTATATTTGTGAAAATAATAAAGTAAAAATTAATATTTTTAATATTATATGACCTAAAAAGTGACAATTGTTTGTAATTTTTTAAATTTTAAGTAATAATTTAGTAAATAAATATAATATAATGTGTATTTTAATAATTTAATAATTTGAAAAAGTAAGTATTTATAATTAATTATAATTATTTAATCCTATTTTTTATTAAAAATATCTTTAGTTATAAAAATTATATATAATAAATTATAAAAATTATAAAAATTATTGTAAATATGATATTTATAATATTATAAATTCCAAATTTAATTATATATAATATTAATTATTATATATAATATAATAATATAAAATATATTTTATTTTTTTATAATTCACACAAACATTTCCCGTGCAACTTACTTGTATATAAAAAAAATTCAAATTTAATAACTTTTAAATTTTTTTCAAATGTTAAATTCATAAAAAGATAAAAGTAAACAATTAATAATAAAAAATATTTTTTTAAAAAAATTAATATTAAAAAAATAAAAATATTTTTAAAAAAAAATAACACAAACAATACAAATTTCTAATAAAACTATGTAAAAAAAATTAAAAACAATTTAAAGCTTTACCTAAAACAGTAGGTGGAGTGCACTAGAGTTCCACATTGCCAAGAGCTAATTAAGAACAGCTCTATCAAAGCAAAGTTATCAATAGCCTATTGACAGATTCTAGCTATTTCTAGTAAGTTCCTTCTTCAATTGGACAGCTAAACCGGTTTTGATCCAGGTCGATTTTTGCGTGGTGCAGTTCTAGACATGGATTGGACCAGTTTGACTGTTGGCTCAAGATTGAGCCAGCCGGTCTAGTCCGATTTTAAAATATTATGCCAACTGACTCGATTCTACACGAGATAGATTAACGCAATTAATAGAAAATTGGCATAAGAAATACAAATCCTGACTCAAACTAAAGTGCTAGGCACAAAAGAAAAATAATAACAGAATAAAGCATCTATATGTAACCTCATCACATAATTTATCTAAAAAAATTTTGATTTATTTTTGAACTTATTCAAAATTCAAGCATATTTTGAATACTTATCAACCCTAAAACTGCCCATCAGCCAGCCAGAAAATATCATTGTTGTTGGAGTCAAATTGGGCATATACTTTTCTTTAACTTTGACGTATCACAATTTCTCTTACTCCGCTTGAAAAGTATTCCAGACGCTACCGCAAACTCGACTTGTGCTTTATATCACATTAAAATAAAGTAAACCAAAAAAAGATTGATTAAAACATTGGGAGAAATGTCATGTAAAATTAACTGCAGAAGGATGATTAAAATTTGTGAAGCAGAAAATTTGTGAAGCAACTAAAAGAACATGCATTGAATAATCATTGATACTTACCCAGCCTATCAATAATCAGTTTTTTCTTTGCTCTTTGAGCCATCATATGTTGAACGAAAGAATGTGTTTTGGTTTTTCTGCAGGAACCTGCAAGCCAGATATATTGGTAATTTAACACATGCAATTTACATTTAAATTTATATCATTCCTTTTAGAAAAAAAAAAATCATAAGCCTTGGTCCACCAATAATGGGAAAACATGCGATGTAGAAAGAGATAGAACTTAAAACACTATACTATTCCACATGTAAGTTGATGTCAAACGATAGAAACAATAATAACTAGTTAGGGTCGGCTGCAAGATAAACATGAACAATTTAAAAGCCATAATTTCAAATTAGTTGTGGTTGCCTATATGAATTATTTTTCTCCATTCAGCTGTCTTAAAGCAAAGCTCTGTCAGTGTAAGTGAATAGAAATTATGAATGGAATATACAAAGGTAATTAGAACTAGGCCATAAGTTCAAACACAACCAGCATGTTGGTCACCAATTTTTGATTTGAAACAATTGGACCCCAAGTAGTCCCAGGCCAAAAAGCTATTTCACTCACATCCTAAATGAAGAGTAATGTTAATTTTCAATGGATTTACCTTATAGTGTAATTTAATACATATTATAACACTTCGGGCAACTACTTAATTACTACTCTAGTTTTCAATATTCAAAAGTCTCCCTTCCTGCCTCCAAAGCTTCACTCCCTCCTCCGAGAAAAGGGCATGGATCGTAGAAGCTGGCACAAAGCAATCTGGGTAGCACCAGTTTGATGTCAGAATACAAGCTAAATAGAGCCGGAAGGAAGGGGGAGAGACATCGAAGGTCGTAGCACCGCTATCCGATTGGTGCTACATTCTCTCCCTCTTGATTTCAAATTTTGTAATTGATTACGAATTCATTCTACCAAGTTGGCAGTGGGTATGCAACTCAGAATCAGTTTTAAGTATTAGATTATTCGTTATTCCTATAATGTATTTTGTATTTGAATACAAAGAACAACATTTCCCACTGTGGAGTCTAGGGCATAGTATTTGATTGCAAAAATGACCATGTTGAGTTGAAGTGCAAATCGTATTACTATACAAAAGCTTGGGAACTAATGTAAGGCATATTTCATGTTTTACTTGTATGTATTTATATGCATGTACATATACTTTACACATAAATGTATTTGTATGTTGGGAAAATTCTTTGTAGCATTTTGTGAATGAGAAGATAGAATGAGAGTGTGTGCTACTTTCTTTTTATTTGTTTTAGTTAAAATTGTGTGTCATAGATGAAATCATATTTGAATACATCCATATGCTGCTCATTAAATATATACATATATATATATATATATAAATACAAATGTATTCGAAAACTATATAATTTGTACCTATATATATAGTATAGATAAATCATACTCGAATACAATACATAAAGTTGAATTCACAATCCATAAAGAAAATTGTATTTGAATATGATTTATACAAATAAATCCAAAAAAATCATACTAGAATAATTTTTTTTTTTGTGTAGACATGTACCAGCACTCGACAATTTCTATGCAAGGGACCCACAATCCAAAACAATAGTATTTGAATTGATTTTTGTTCATAGGTAATGGAGCGCAATAGGTGCTTGTGCATGGGCCTCGTATTGCTATGTGTTGCATGCGTGTCGCGCCTACATGTGCTCGACGTGCACGATAGACTCTTTCAAAGAAGACACCAAATAGACATAAGAATGACCCTTCTTTACATGATTTTCTTCCTCAGAACAAAATCAACATAAATTATTTTCTTTTAAAAACTGTGCAATCTTCTTCTATACTAAAATTTTAAAGCCTAACCGGGCTTAAAACAAATGCTTGATCATGCAAAACTTTTCGCAAAAATTTCATACTAAGTGAAGTATATTCACAAAATAGCCAAATATTAGAAAAATCACAAATATGAAGGGAACCATACTTTAGAATGTCTAGAAGCCTCTGCTGCAGTTTCCCAAAGGCATCCTCTTCCATGTTGACATAAGAAAGCAATTCAGGTAATTTAACTGCAAATATTTGATGGAAAGGAATGAATAACAGAGATTAACACTCAACAACAAAAAGCTTCAGTAGAACTATTTGGAGAACTTTAGTAATTCCTGTCACCAAGCCAACAGGAAACACAAGGATATGAAACTACCCTAGTATCAGTAATTCACGTACGCCCAGCCAATGGGAAACACAAGGATACTACAACACCTTAATGCTTCACATACATATAGATGGAGGATTTAAGGTAAAATGTTGTTTGTTCCTCTATGTTTGATCCTTATGAGCATGTCTATAATGCGGTTTCTTAGTTTTCTGAGAATTAACCACTTTGGTCCTTATGTAATAAAATAAGAAATTGTGTCCTTTATTTAAGGTTAAAACACAATTAAAAAGATAGTCAAAGGTTAAAGCACTTTTTTATTTTTCAATGAGGATAAAAGCACTTTTGGTCCCTATGTTTTTAGGTTGTCTCTGCAATTCGGTATCTAGCCAAATTAGCTACCTTGGTTCCTGCAACAAAAAACCCAAGAAATCTAGTCTATTTATGATTTCTCTTAGGCTTTTCGATTCGACTACACTAAAGTTCATTTATGAAGATTTTTATTTTACTTCCTAAATTGCATTTTGTTTTTTTTAGACAATCACTTTATTCACAATTAATAGAAAGGTTTAGATAAAATTTGCTAGCTTTTATCACAACATAATGACATAGCGGTGAATTTAGCAAATTGAGGGAACACACTGATGTCAGGCCTAAAGTCCTCTTTTTATTCCACCGGGAAATTAACCATAAAAGATAAAGAGGTCTTTAAGAGTCATGATTCACAATTAATGTAAAGAACTCTTTGAAATCTTTAGATGGACCAAATTATAGGTTTTTCCAAAAATATAGGGACGATCAAAGTGAAAAATTATAAAAACTGAAAGCTCTAGCTATGGATGCCCTCAAAACACAGAGACCAAACTAAATTTTACCAAGATTTAATGAAATATATGCAATTATGCAGTGTCAATAGATGTAGTGTGAGACATGGTATTTATGCCTTTTCCTTGAAAAGTATGTATTCGCTACCTAAAAGCATATGATAAGACATTATGTTACTAAAACAAAAACATACATATAGTGAAGGTAACCCTCTTTTTCTGCCAACCAAAAAAACATATAATGTTCGACTCCAAACATTGTACCCCTGCAAATATTTTGCAAATTGCAGCATCTATTGTGGCACAAAAGGCACCAAGCAATGTTGTTAAAAGGACATTAACCCATATCTTTCTAAAGTGAATGAAAGACATTGTCAAGGGCCAAAGGACTTTTACCTTACAAAGCATAGGAGAGAAAAAAGGTAGAAACTGCATATGCTTCACAGTGCTCTGCGCACTAATACACTTCAAGAAGCACTATGCTTCTTTTTTTTTTTAAAGGAAATTTTCATACCACAAAACACCTGGCTATTTACATATGAAACACCCAAAACTTTGGATTTACATGCAGCATACCCTAAAGTGGTTCAAATTACAGTATAAAATTCTTTTATGTTATTTTCACCCACAGTTATCATGTGCACACAATGTTTAGAATAATAGAGAAAATGATGGTGAATATGTCAAAAAATGTTATATATGAAAATGGTTGTTTTACAGTGTTTCAGGAATAAATAATCAAGCTTTTGATGGCACATACATAAATGACCCTTTCACTTTTCAACTACTAAATTGTAGCTAGTCTAAGATGTAGGGAGCCCGCCAAAGAAAGGCTAAAAACAATGATGAAAGAGAATATGTAGGTTTGTTAATATGATACATTAAAGAGAGATCTCCAAATATGAATAAAAAATAATAACACACATTTAAGAAGCAATCCTAATTAAATCTAAAGCTTAAACATGAGTTTGATTGTTTGCAAAGGTTAATTGATTTATTAATTTATCTCGTTTTCATCGAACTAATTGATTTAAGCTAGATTTATATTGAAATTGAGCTCAACTTACTAATATATATTTAACTCAAATCTCACCTACACATACCGTAATAGGTTGAAAAACAATTGAACTAACTTTATGATATTATTCTAAATTTATATTTTTTGAGATTTAATAATTGTTGAAAGATATTTTCATTTTTTCAAGTTAGATTTTTCATAATGTTACTTTTAATAATATTAAAAAAATTTAAGAATATAAAAATGAAATTAATTTCAAGAAATTTCAAAGAATATTTTTGAAGTTCACTTTAACAAGATGTATAAGCCATGTTAGATTATACCATATTAGTTTTTTTTTTAAATGAGATTATGTCATATAAGTTACACCTTAAATATGATAATACAACACATTATATATATATATATATATATATATATATATATATATATATATATATATATATATATATATATATATATATATATATATATCTGTAGTATCCTGATATTCATATCTTATTTTTTAAGTTTATCGTCTAATCGTACCATGATCGTGCTTCATAGCTACCAATGTTTTGTTACACAGGTGATTTTAACTTTAATCACTTCTTCAATAATTTTGGATCAAAGTAAGAATCAAATCAATGCAGAGCTTTCGTAATCTTGTTTCCAATATTCTCACATATTTCAAAATTTTTTTGTGACCTTTCCATGATTTATAAAAATTCTCATATTTTGATCGATTAAATGGCACAAATAATCCGATTTGACTATGTTTTGTCCAATTAAACTTCAATTAAGCATCTTTGTTTACTAGTTATAAAATTCTGAAATTAGAGGTCAACAAGTTTCTATCATACCGAAAAACATATAATGTGAATTGAAGCAAACCGAAACCGAAATAGTTAGATAAGAGGTCTTGAAAGATGCTGATTGATTTGTGATACATATAAAGTGAGGACTAATGGAATAAACATAAACCATAGTACATATATGCATACCAAAAAGACGTAGTAGGTGTTCAGCCCCATAGATAGCTGAAGGAGAGGCATTATCATGAACTGTTTCTTGATATTGTTGGCGCTCTTTCTTGTACAAAAGTAGCAATGGTAATGCTTTATCAAAATAACACCTTATACCCTTAAGGATCTCCGCAACAGATTCCACGATCCTTCATTCACAATTACATAAATATAATATCACATGGAGAATAAAATAAGTTATAAATATTATTGATAAATACAATGGAGCTCCCTGAAGCAATGTGACATACGGTAGGTGACAAAAGACGACAAATTAATGTGGATTAGTGCATGGGACGATAGCAAGAATTAGATCAATAGTTATGAATCCCTCAAACTACTTCATAAAGGATACAAGGTCAAAATTTGAGATCTTCAATTCTAGTTTTATACTGGTCAAGAACATGAAAATTTTAAGTACATTCATTCTAAGCTTTTGAATCCAATATGTGTAAGGAAATATTGCTCTAAAATATACAAAAGAAAATATATTTAGAATGTAAGAAAATATTGCTCAAAATATACAAAAGAAAATGTATTTAGAAAAGATCTTCCAACCCGCTACAATGCATTAGGGCATGCAATGTGATTATAATTTATAACTAAATACTTCACCAAATCCTCTTTGCTAGCTTTCATAGCTAACTCTTGGTGCAACCTAGTTGATGCGGGACGGAAAACGAAAATGCAAATAATATTTTATATTAATTATATTTAGCAAAATTAATTGGCAAAATTGATTAGTAAATTATTTTAATTAAGAGAAAAATATTTTCTAGATCATTTATATGATAAATAAGATTTTAAATTCTGTAAATTAAGATATTTTAAAATTAAAATTAAATTGGATCGTATGATAAATAAGAATTTATCAATTTAGATTAGGGCGTCAATTTAAATTCAATAAATCAGATCCGAGGTTCAGGAACTTAGGACAGACGTCTCACCGTTACATCCAACAGTAATTAACACACAAGGAATTATCGGGTCACACAATTAGAGCCAAAGGAATAATTCAAGTCAAGCGAATAATTTATGTAGGAATCAAATAATCGGCTTAATTGAGTTCGGGAAAGAAGTTACCAACGATTTGGATCGGAGAACAGTCAAGTACGGGCGATGCGCGTAGACGGGAACGAGCACAGGTAGGCGAGTGAACAGGCGCAGGCGGGTGCGCGCAGACTTGGTGCACGGCGATTTTGCAGAGAGGGAGAAAAGGAAATATTTTTTTTTTTTTTTGAAGTGGATAACTAGGCTAATTTGAGGATTCTCACCCAAGGCTAACCTTACCCTTTCCTTCACCGGAATATCGACCCCTTAACCCGGATCTAGGCTCTGAGAAAACTCAAACATAATTTCATTCATCACAATACTCTTTTTTTTTTTTACAATGCAAGGCGACCTCTTTATATAGAGAGATCCCATGTAGAAATTTGAAAATACAAAATTAAATGCAGAAAATAAAATACCAAATAAATAAACACAAATATGAAACTAATTCTATTATAATAAAATCAGCTCCAAAAGTGGTGAGTCTTCAAATCTTCCAGATATGTTTTGAATCAAATCAAATCAAATTTAAATAAAGCTAATATGGAAATCTCTAATAGCTCTAATTAATTTGAATTTGAATTTTGATTCAGCATATGATGTCATCCTAGCCGTCCGATTTGATGCTGATCTGTGTCCCCACCACTAGTCTTTGATGTTTCACATTGTAGAGCTAACATATCATTTACAATCTAACCCCATTCTTCCTATTGCACTTCTGGGAATCCATATATACATTTTATTAACTCCCTAGCTTACTGAAATGTTGCAATTTGTACACCTTTCTTCCTTCCACATTAATAGGAATTTTTTAAGAACAATAATGTAGAAGATAAAATATCCTCGACTTACATGCCATCCTTTTTAGTTCGGTACTCAAGATACTTCTTTAAAATATCATCAACACATGGAGAACGAGGAAGTTTGACAAGCTGCACAAATACAATTTACAATTAACACAAAAAGGAAAAAAAGTGGTCTTTTTGTTGATAAAATGAAAAAAATACAAATTTCAAATGATATATCACAGAACATATGAGAACACCTATATCTTGCAAGAAAATAAAAGAAGCATTTACATGGAGGACATTTTAATTATGCTAAAATTATGCATTTCACTATAAAAAATATATTATATATATTATATTGAAATCTTACAAATTTATAGATTTTACACTATTTTTGAATAAAATCGCATTATACTTTAAATCTCAAGCCCTAAAACCATAACTTGTAATTCAAAACATTAAATCCTATGCCATAAATTACTTTTACATTAAAAACTAAACTCTAAATGCTAAACCTTAAATTTTAACACTATACTCTAAATATTGTTTGTTCTGTATATTAGCTATATCTAAAATTCATGTGAGATGAAAGCCTCATTATGAACTTGTAAATCATATACAATAGGATAAGATCTATAAAAATGCAAAATATGTAATTTTGTAACATTTCAATATTATATAAAGAGTATTTCATCTTTGATGGTGAAACACATAATTTTTAATAATTAAGGTGCCATCTATGTAAATTCTCCAAAACAAAATTCATAAATGAACAATTCAAAGATCTGGTTCTAGGTGGTGAACTAGAACATAAAGAATAGAACACAAGAAAGCAAAATGATTAAAAATTAATGGATGCGAGAGGAAAAGGCCAAAAGATGGAAAATTTATCTTTCAAGTTATATGTACATGCCCATTAGAAATTTATATATTGACTTTGATCTATAACTACTTTAAAATTTACTAATTTCTAGAACTAAATCTCATCAACAAATAATGTCAACCTATCAACCAAATCATGCTTGACATCAATTTTGCTTCCAGCATCACAAAACAAAAAAACTAGTTGCTAAATGGAAATCTATCATATACATTCATAGTGCCAACAAGCACAATATGACAAAACATCCTATCAAGTTGATATACAACATGACAATATGTCAAAGAAGTGTAGTGCATAACATGTAAACCAATTGTCAAGAGTCCTAACTTGCACATTGACACTTAAAGCCTATAAAGCATCGATACTTCATGAAGCCTAGATTATTCATATTGTATCCATATCAGATACCAATACTCCATGAAACTCTACCAATATGTATCTGATACGTCACATGGTGTATCAATTTTTATTTTTATTTTTAAAAATTTGATACCAATGTGATATTTATTTGATATCTCTCGATACTTTTAATTAGAGAAATAAATTTTGGAATATTCAGTCTGGCCCATGCGATTAAAAATATTAAATATTTTATATACAAAACACTACCCATGCATATACACAAACATTAAAATTAGGAGAGTGGTACACTAGGCTTACACAATTGAGATTATAGAGAGCTTCACGTATGTTAGCATTTTGGTATCAGAAAATGTTCTGATATTTGCAAACTGTTGTTTCCTCTATTTTAACGAACCCTTTTTCACGAACTTACAAATGTCAATAATTTTGCTGCTTTTTCTATCTAAACTGATACTATGTCATAGCTTCTATTAGATACCGATCATGCTTCCTTTTTACCCAAATTAAACTTATATTGTGAAAAAGATAAAACTTTTTATCTTTTTTGTTTTACCTATTTATTGAATCAAAGACTCAGAGAGAGAAGAGCATGCATCTACTTTGGTTACATCAATATATCATGGTTTAGGTCAAAGTATTTGTATTATTTAACAATATCTAGTTTGTATCAAGCTAATCGATTTGAATTAGATTTTAATTGAACTAAACATAATCTAATGATATGTATTTAAGCCTTCATCTCACTTAGATAATTTATAGCAGGTTAGTAAGCAATTAAACAAATCTTATGATATTATTTTAAATTTAAGATTTTTTGAAATTCAATAGTTATTAAAGAATATTTATATTTTTTTTCAAATTAGATTATTCATAATATTGCTTTCAATGATATCAAAAACGTTTGAAAAAATGTAATTAATTTGAAGAAAGTTCCAAAAATATTTTTGAAATTTATATCAAGGAGATATATAAATTATTCTGGTTTACCATATGAGCTGAACTTTAAATATGACAATAAGACGCATTATGCATACATCTATAACTGTCGTATCCTGAAGTATCTATATTCTACTTTTTTAAGTTTATCGTATTATCATATTTGTATCGTATTATATCCATATCGGCGTATTGCACTAGTGCTTCATAGCCTAAAGCCTAGCCTGCATATACTAATTCCATTAGATGTATTGCAAGAAACAACTTTAGTGTGATAATCAGCAAAACAAGAAACTTGTCATTGAACCACCTTAAAAGACACTCTAAGGTTTGCATTAAAACAACTCTGTGCGGAGAAATTATAAGACCTTGAAGCTATGCGCTAGATTTTCAAAGCAGAAAGACTTGAAACTTTTGATAATGTAACTAAGTTCCGTTCTTTGTTGTTCATGGATATATTGCAAACTTAACACAAACATCAAGTAATTCTTTGTATTAAGCTTCAAAGTTTTGTCATCTTCCACAGATACATGATTCCACAGCCTAATTAATCTCTAACAGTTCTGTTGGTTCTTTGCTCCTAAAAAACAAAGTGCTTAATTGCAATAAAAGGTACAATTTATAAGATACATAGCATTCAAATTAATTCAATGATTTTGAAAAGGAACATTGATTACACAATAAATAATCCCTTCCCGGAAAAGTAAAATCAATTCTATATTCTTTTTTTTTATGAAAAATCAATTCCATATCAGCAACAAAGAAAAACTGCCTACATCATTTGCTAATCAAAATTTGGTTATTTTTCATAATATTAAAAAACAAGGAGTGGAGCGCTGAATGGTGATATATGAAAACTGAATTCTTCAATCTTTTGCAATATAGATGACAAATATGTAAATTGACATTTACTAACAACTATCACTTCAACAGATCTATATTCATCCGTGCAAAGATATAAGAAAATAAGGAACTGGTAGAATAAGTGAATCTCCTGAGTATGGTTATTGGAAGAGGAGAAAAAGAAAGATAAATATATTCTACAAGGTCCACCGATAGAAAGTACAAATTAAGCACATACAGAAGTTCAGGAATGCAGAATACCTTACCCAACTGAGTTACAAACTCCCAGTCATCTACTAGCTGCTTCTTCAGGCTAGGTGGAAACTGTAACATGATAATTTTCTCTGCAGATCGTGTGCTCTTGTCCTATTATTATTAAGCAGGTGATCATATTACAAGTGCCAACGGGATGCCAAAATAAAACAACACATACAGAAATTTAAACAGAAATAAACTAAAGTTACTGAAGGAATTCATGAGGCAAATATTCCTCCTTGAACTACGTGACTGCACACATCAATAGTACCATAATGAAGTAGCTCGACTGCTTGCTAAAACTAAATTCTAATTAAAATTTAGTATATAATCTAAATGGACTCAGAAAATAGAAAGCAAAAATGTCCATTTGAGGGATGGAGTGGTAACCATCTGTCAATAAATAAAAAGACTGACATTTATCATAGCATGGGCAAACAACAAGAATTTACCGAGAAAGCATACTTTCTTAAACTTGACCACCTCAACAATTTGATCTGAACATTTTTTGTTGAAAGCATAAAAAAATCTTGGCAAACTAGCAACTTTGGGTCTCTATTAGCGATGCAAATGATAAACTTGTCTCTCATCACAGAGGAATAACATTCCAGACAAGTACACTCCCACACTACAGGTATGGAAGGTGCAGAGCACAGCAGTGATTGCATCACATTGGCGAGTTTGCATTTCCTAATGCTCTATCCACCAAGATAGAAGATAAGGGTATAGGGACCACATAAAGCCAATGGTTATTTCCAATTTTATATTTGCCTGCAGTGTAAAGCAATAGTAAAAACTAATGCATTCTCTGCAGTACTATATGGCAGCAAAATCGGTAGGTTTGGCAAATTGAGTTCATGTTACAGTGAATGATGAGTGTAAACAATAGCAAGATGACATTTCAAGCAATGCCAAGTGCTGAATTGTTCCCTTTATGAATATTTCTTTGCAATTGAGGCCAAACATCAACAATCTCAATGCTTAAACAATGATGGATGGTGGCCAACTGAAGACGCTACCAACCTGAATAGAAAGCTGGAAAGTCACCCATAAGCAGATCAATGTTGAAACAAGAGAAATTGATTGTAGGAATAAAAAAGGAATCATTGGCTATGTTGTCCATAGGAATAGCTTAAAAAATTGTCATCTGTTTTTAAGTTTTCTAGACAAGAATTATATGCAATGCAGAAAGAAAAACTGGAATGTATCCTTATCTGAAACAATACAATTCTGACAAGAACTAAATGAAGTAAAATGGATCATAGCAGCCAACGTGATCCCAAATTTCTCAATGTTCTTTCATTAGCAAATTAAACAAGAATAGAAAAATTTCAAGAACACAAAAAACAAACCTCAGTTCCAGATTGACCCTTCCGTTTCTTGCCTCTTGGGCCTGGAAACAGGAAATTTTAGGAAATGTTCCAAGGTTAAAACATTAAAGTGAAATTGTGTTCGGGAGTCTAGGGCATAAAGGTATTTGCAAATGGGTCCCAACCTCTTTAATTTTGCATCTCCCTCAGGTCAAAATTGAGCATTTTATTAAGCCCTTCCATCAATGGAGTAGTTAAGTTGGGTACATTTTACTATTTTAAACTTTCCTTCTCCCATTCTATCTTTTCCTTCCAAACAGAACCTTTGCAACCAAGACTTCGCCTAACCACCTCCTTGACAATGCCATCACCGTCGAACAGAGCATCGCTGCCCCTCTCTCCAGCCCCTTATCTCACTATCTCTCTCAATCCTCCCACTGAACATCACCTAATTGCCACCGCAACATGCAATTACCATTAGACGAAGCCTTTGTCACCATCTCTCCTCCCCCTATCCCACCACCAATCCCCTTCCCCACTCATTCTCCCTCTTTCACTAGCCGCCTCTTACACACACACGCGCACACTCTCTCTCTCTCCCTTTTCTTCTCCCTTACCCTTTTGCTCTCTCACCTCTTCTCTATTTCTCTCTCTTCTACCTTTTTGTTCTACTAACTTCGAAAAAAGAGTGGTGACAACTAGAAAGAGAAAGAAAAGAGACAAAGTGATAGACAAAGAGGCGGAAGAGAGAGAGAGAGAGAGAAGGGGTCAAATTGTCTATAAAATATGTTTCTTGAAAGCTTCTATAAAATATATTTCATTGCTAAAATAAATGTTCTTAATCCAAATGACTAAGCAAAAAGACATGAACCAACCTCAACCTAAAGACCAAAGTTGCACAATTAAAAGGGTTGGGGGACCCATTTGCAAATATCTATATACCTCAAGCCCCCCAATGCAAATTACCCAATGTTTAAATACACAATGTATACGCTAACATATCTAGATGTCTAACTCTTTATTCACTATATACATGCATTTGGGTTACAACCATCCCATTGTAGGCACAACTAAAAAAAATCATTAGCAAAACAGTAATCATATTTAAAGACAGCGTATGCATTACAATATGTAGATGATTAACTCTTTATGAACCATGTGCATGGATTTGGGTTACAGATGACTAACTCTTTATTTACCATGTGCATGGATTTGGGTTATAGCCATTCATTGTAGGCACAACTAAAAAAATCATTAGCCAAATCGTAGTCATCAAATAAATAAAAACATAATTGCTGCACTACTAAAGAAATTTAAACACGCATCAAAAACCATGCGGAATACAGCAGACAGAATGATACAGCAATGATTCACTTATGCTTTTTATTTCATCTGCACATCAACATCATTGATAACCTTATCCCTTAGGGTCAGGTCAACTTTAGCATTTCTACAGATAGAGTCAAAAGTAAGCATAATAAACTTCAGGCCAGGCTAATAAACTTCAAGGAAAAGGTTAGCACCTAAAATATACTGTAGAAATGCATTGCACCTCATGTTTGGTAGTCATATTAGATCAGACCAATTAATGCTGATTCTGTGCGTGCATGAGTGAAGACAAGTGAGGGAGATGAGTAAGTCGGAGCTGCTTCTTCCTTCTCTTTTCTCCCCTGCAAACAGCTTCCCTAGCTTGAGATTTGAGAAGCAATGAGGGCTGTGAGAGATATAGTAGAGGAACAGAAAAAAAGATGGTGGGCTTCCAATGAAGGGGGAAGAATAGAGAAGAGAAGAAGACATCTTTTTGCATTTTTATTTGCGTTTGCAGGTAATTAAGGGAGAGTGAAATAGGAATGGAGAAGAGTAGAGCCACCGGGAGGTCAAGAGGAATAGGGCTAATTTGGTGGGGTTGAGAGAGAGGCACGTAAGGCAAGATACGCTGGGTTCAACATCATAAAACGAAACTTATCACCTTAGTATGAAAATTTAAGTAAAACCTTAAGGATATAAAAAATTCATCAGATACAAAATAAGAAATCGACAACAAAGGCAATGTTCAATGCATCTACGGAAAGGCATTTAGGAATGTCCACCGAACCAATCATTAACACTCTTTTTGACTGGGAACCGTTGCTATATTTGATAGAAAATGGAATCATAAAAGAAAATGAAAGGGTGAAAAATGACTGACCTGTGTTCCTCGTGTCATCTTTGTCTGTTTTGGCATCTGCAAGTTTAAGCAGCAGCAAGCATTTAAACATAGGCATAGTAGAAAATGCATGCAGGACTGCTCATGTCTATTTTGATGACAATTATATATGGCATGAACATGCAATGATAATAGCAAGCAGTGATGAAACAAAGAGAGCCAGCCAAAGCAACATGCAGAAGAATATCTATCAAAATGGCAGTGTAAAAAAGATTACCATGGGATAACCTAGCAAATACAACATCGAATATGACACACAGCCAGCCACAAGACTTGGCAAGAATACATAGAACATGGATTCCTACCCACATTCCAAATGTTAATATCTTAAAATATGCATAATTTAATTATAGAATCAAACAAACCATTCGAGATTTTTGGTCTGTTTTGATTTGATCGCCCTGACTTAGATCTCTTATCAGCAATGTGCTTTTTTGCAAGCATTTTCTTCTTAGCAACATTTTCCTCACTAAACTTCAGCAAGCGATCACCTTCAACCCATTCATCCCAACTGTAGGAGGGAAATTGAAAGATGCAAACAATTAATCATTGCCATAGAATATAATATGTTGCTCTTACAGTAGAGGATCAAAGATTGCGCAACCATTCTAATTGTCTTCTGGACAGCAGATAGAGACAAGAAAAGGTAACAACGTAAGAAAAATGACACCAATACTGACATCTTGAGTGAAAGGAACCGAGAATGTGCTATATATCCATACAAATATTCTGTTGCAATCTAACGAAAAGAACTTCACATTGATTAAGCTGACATATTCTTTATATAGATCAGCATAGCCATAAAAATTTGATATTTAACTAGTAAGGTTATCAGGACACAGCTTGCGAAGGAAGCTCCAGTAAGGTAATGTAGGAATTACCAGATGTGAAAGCAGAAAATATGAACAGTCAACAGACATTATAATCAAAATCAAAGTAAAGCGGAATTGACAACTGGAATTAAAAACATCCCCAACCATAACCAGTTAACCCCTAAATGGAGTTTAACAATTTTACGAGAATTATTAAACTAGCAATTATATATAGAACAGAATAATATGTGCTATAATAAGCAGCAAACTGCACTAAAAATGTTGATTATATCAAGTATTAACTTCATTCCAGAGGATATTCATTTTCAACATTGTAAGAATTTGAATAACCAGAGAAGTACAGTCGAAAGATGATCAACTGTTCAATAGCACAATTGCTGAACTCATAATTATTGAACTCCACAAGTGATGGTGCAATTGCATCTATTCAATAATTTTCAAAAAGTAATTTCTTAAGCAATTTTATCACTTTTGAACAGTGGAAACTTTACAAAGCTTACATTAGTCATGTCATAAAACATGTTGAATTCTTTTTTTTCTTGAGGATATAAAATATGTTGGATTCTGGCATACAGGAAATGGCAGTTTATCAACACTTGCCAAGTGGAAACTTCTATTTTATAGGGAAATGCTTTTTTTTTTAATTTCAAAACATGTTTTTCCTTGAAATTCAAAACACGTTTTTCAATATTATACAAATGCATGCCACATTAAATTAAATAGATTCCCCATCGCTTCTATTTGCAGCCTCCATGTCCAAAAAGATTGGATAAGGCCATCGATGTTATGATCATATTGTCCCTTCATTCACTATTCGTATCATTGTGTCTCCATTTTATGTCATCAATATTCTATAAATGTGCTATGCTTGGCACTTGCTTAACAGAGAATTTTACCAGACTTAAGTATGGCTATGTCGAAAAACAGATGCTGTTATATGTGCAATTATACATATATGTCACAACTCTATGAAATGGGTTTTTGTCCTTTTGTGCTTGTCCAGTGGCCATATCCATTCTTCACAAGAAAATGCCACGATATTTCACCTAGAAATTTTAGTCCGTGAAAGAGAAAGCAACATCATTTCAACGGAATATCACAACCTATGGAGTGTAAATCCTTCTTCCTCAAGTAGGTAACCTATTAATTTGATGATTTTATTAATTCTTGCTGGAACTTTACATTGTTTCTACAGTGACATTACTGTTTGATCATGTTGATTCTCTAGTAACCACCAAATTTAAAATTTAAGCTTACACAGTATCACAAAAATAATTTCATAACTTTTTCATTACTTTCACGCACATGAGGTCATTTAACTTTGCTATTGTGTTAACATTATGTAAGACATAATTTAGGGAATGCCAGGGCTAGAACTCGAGACATCTAGTTTTGACACTAAATCCATGTTAACTAACTGATCTAAAGCCTAAGATTGTAGATTATGGCATAGACATGTTGTCTATATTTTTTGTAGATCCTATGGTGTTTTACCCAATATGCATATCATAGCTTTAATGAGAAACTATGTCATCTATGAATTGAGCATGAGTACAACAATTAAAAAAAAACAAAGATTTGACGTAACTAGTGTAAAGGTAAATTATTAACATTAATGTTACTACTTCAAATTATGATTTGACTACAATTTGCTTTGTATGATCTGCATTAACTTTATTCACAAGGAAAGTTGTACTGATTGAATGTCCAAATTTACTGGTATACATAGCTAATAAATGAGTTCATTGCGTACGACACTTGATTCTGATATTGAAAATCAATTTAGAATACCAAAGTCTGCTATTGACAGGGATTGTTGGAAATGATTAAGGAAGCATTTGGTTCGATGTTATTTTGATGTTATATCATGTTGTCTACATGTCATCTTTTAAGTGACAATTTTATAATTTTTTAAAATGTAATCTAAAAATGTCATCAAACTAAATAATTATTATTTTTAAATAACATGACATGGCATTAAAATAACATTGAACAATGTGCCATTTAATGCCATTGAAAAAGTGAAAATTTCTTCAATTCATCTTGCATGCATATATCAATCTTGATGTTAACTCCAACAAATATAAACACCACCAATTTATCTCCTTTAGCATGTTTCAATATTCCTCCTCATATCTTGTTAATCATAATTTGCATAATTAATGAGAAATTGGGAATGATGGTCCATAGATCACATTTAATTGTAGTTTTGAACTAGAAAGAGAATATATTAGCATATGAATAAGGTGTGAATTGTGAAATATTCTAATGTTAGGATTTATGTAGAATCTAAAATAAGGTTATTTTTTATTAAAATATATATTGGATTTGAACTAAAATTGATTTTCAATATTAGAATTTGTTCTTATATGAAATAGAGCTAATTTTTTATAATAGAATTAGTGTTGAATGTGAAATAAAGATTAAAGTTTAAATACTTGAACAAAACAAGGGAATATAATTTAAGGTTAAAATTCAAGTTTATCTTATTTACTATTACAAAAGGAACTATAGCCAAAATAGGATTTTTCATTATCATTGTTAATGGGGTCCAAAATTTGCTGGATTGCATATCAACAAAGGAGAATGCAATTGTGAAAATGTGTGGGCCAAACAAATGCTCATCTTGCCTGTATAAAATAGTTGTCATATCACAAACTTCTTCGAAAGTAAAACTACATATCATATGTTCAGATGAGCTATTTTTCAATTTAAGAAATGAAATCTACATGTTAGAATGTTTTCTAAGCAAGATTTGAATGGACAAAAGGAATGAGGGAATGGCTTACAATAGAGAGCCTAGCTGAACCAAGCTGTGGAAATATCCTTGTAGAAGAACTATGGTTGGAGTATGTTCTGAGGACATTTTAAATTTTTTTAAGATAGAGAGTATTATTTTAATGTTATGTGAAATAAAGTTATGGAAAAATTATATGTATGCCATTAAAATCTAACTATTTCACATATTTTACATTCAAATCTTGCATAACTCATGTAATAAAGTTGTGATACGCATGTAACAAAAGTTATAATTTTCAAATAATATTTTTAGTCAATATGTGATATTAAAGATTTGAGTTTCAAATATGTAAAATAATTAAATTTTAGTTGTATATATGTAATTTCCCTTAAAGTAATTTTATTATTGAGTATTATATTGGATGTAAAATAAAATTAATTTTTTTATTAAAGTATATGAAGAATATGAAATAATATTAATTTTTAAGGTTACAATTTGTATAAATTGTAAAAATAGATTAATTTTTAATTTTTAAATTTGTGTATGGTGTGGAAAAAATATAAAAAAAATGATGAAAGTATTTTAAGAAAAGATTGGAGGGTTTTGGGGCGCGAGGACCAAAACAGGACCAAAATAGTACTAATTTTAAAAATAACAATAATAATAATAATAAATAATTTATTTTAATTATTCTACACAAATTTTAATATAAAAAATAATATTTTACTTCACATTCTTAGATCAAAATACTCGATTTGAATATTTTGGTCTAGAATGTGAAATAAAGTTGATATTTTTATTTTAAATTATTGAGTATGTAAAGTAAAATAATATTTTTTATATTTAAATTTGTGTAGAATGATTAAAAAAAATTATTTATTATTATTATTGTTGTTTTTTAAATTAGTACCATTTTGGTCATGTTTTGGTCCTATTTTGGTCCTCGCGCCAAACAGGGCCTTAAGGCATGTTTGGCGATTACTCAAAAATGAGCAAAATATGTTTTTAATAATATTTTAAATTTATTATAAATTTTAATAATTTTATTTCACATCCAACACAAATTCCAACTTTAAAAATCAACTTTATTTCACATCCAATACAAATTCCAACCTTAAAATTAACTTTATTTCACATCCTACACACCTCCCAATATTAAGATAAATTTCTTTCCCATCAACTCTATAAAATAACATATTTTCTCTTTTCTTGCCCAAATTTATCCTCCGACCAAACAAGCCCTTAGAGACACTATTGTAGCAAATCATCAATTCAAACACAACAGATTACTGCTAATGACCGAAATATGGTTGTCTTGTTTTGATCAGCTTCAAGTGAAGGTCAGAGACTGAATGGGTAGATTAGATGTGTGGTGGGAACACGATTGCATTGGACCGTCAATTTATTACAGGCAGGGTCTACACTTGACGTCAGAGATCTCACCACGTGACGTCGATCTAAATGGAGGATTGATATCTGCGGATTTGGTAGCAAGCACGATTGGTAGCTGATCAGTGAATTGAAAATCCCCATTTAAATCAATTTATTGATTTGAATGAGAATATTCCAACTTTTGAGTTGATTTCATTTATTTACTTCTTTTTTTAGACATTCGCATTTGACATGATTGTAATCCTTTTTATTCCCGCATTTATTTCAGCATTCATTTCCGCATTTTGAATTTCAAATGTAATAGGCCTATATAAAGACATGGACTAGTGTTATTTGTTTTGATTTTGGAATGAAATTATTTTGTGTTTGAATTACAATGTTACATTCCGGTAAAGAGAAAGGTTGGGACCTTGGATAAAAATCCCTAAATACCTTAAAACAATTTGAGGTATTTCCCAACTCTTCTCCCTCGTAATTCTCAGTTTCAAACCAATCTAAGTCCAAGCCCCATTTTGCAATTTTCCAGCCCTAAAATTCAATTTTCCTTTCTTCCTCTCTGTCGGCTCGGGAAAATCATTGCACGTTGCCCGTTGTTGCTCTGCCACGCATTCACCCGCCTTGCGTCTCGTCGTTGCCCCCCTACTGGCCCGCCGACCACCGGCGAGCGCCGGCGACCCGCTCCTCCTTCGGCAGCAGCCCTTGCCGAACCCGAGCGCCACCTACGGGCGCTCGCTCGACTCCGCCTCCGCTCCAATCGCCCCGCCGGCCATCCGGCGATGCCGGCAACCTCAACACCGGGAACCTCAACGCCACCGCTCTAATCGCCCCGCTCCGTCGTCGACAGCACTCCTTGTCCGAACGTGGTCTCACCTCACACGCCGTATAGAGACCCGCGTTCGCTCCGTTCGCCCACCACCGCCTTCATCTCCGGACAGCCCACCAGTGCGCAGGCAACCACGCTGCCGTCCTTCCCGACAGCCCGTGCTCCTACGACCTGCCGCGGCTATTTGCTCATCTTGCCTCTGTCGAATTTCACTGTATCACCGATATATCAGACGATCCCCGGATTGTTGTAATTCATTCTTGAGGCCCGGACTCTTTTCTCCAAGGTAAGCCTGAACATCAATTGAATATTTCAGAAATCCTATGAGATCTTGTGATAGTATTTGTTATTGAGACTGTTTGATTTGCTCACTTGTGCAACCTGAACATTACAGTGTGATTAAATTGCTGTTGGGTAAGCCTGATTATCGGACCGGACCGGTTCCGGTCCGGTTCTACCGGTTCCAGGTCCGAACTAGTCCGGTCCTAACAGAGTCCAAATCCAGTCCAGAATCGGTTAGGTTAGCTTGGATCCAGTCCAAGTCCGGTCCGGATCCATATATTTGAGTCGGGTCGGGTCAATCGGGTAAATTAATTTAAAAATATATTTTTTATGTATTTTATAAAAAATATATTATATATTTTGTAATAGTTTTGACAAAATTAACATAAAAAAATTCTAAGAAATATTATGAATATTAACGAAAATATTTACAAAAAATAATTACAGTTCGTACAAATATTTCATATTACAAAAAATATTATTCGTCATAATTACAAAGAATTCTTCTCGAGCACTTTTCTTCTTCTTCTGAACTGTTATCCTTAAATTAATCCATGAAATTATAATGTTGATTTCATGACTCAGCAGCAAACCAATCCTGTAGACAGGTAAGCATGCAAACGGTTGCAGGAGACAAATTATTTCTGTAATCTCCTACTATTCTTCCTGTGGTAAAAAAGGCTGATTCAGAAGCTACAGTTAAGGCTTGGGCTGCTAGAACATCTCGTGTAAAAGCAGATAGAACGGGATATTGCTTTAATGAGCTTTTCCACCACTCCAATAAACTCATATCATCATCAAATTTTTCCCCGAGATGTAAATAGAACTGCAACTCGTTCAAACTGGTAGGTGCTTGACTCTATATTGTGGATTGCTCCCCAACAGTTGTTTTTCCTTTGTCTGTAGCAACAAATCTTTTTGCCGACCTAAGAATATTGAAAATGCCCGGCTTTTTCTGTGTTCCTGTTTGTATCTCCACACATTGCAGGTTCCTGCTCGCAATCTGTTCACTGTAATAAAGAGAAAACAACTCTTGGAGAGTTGTAAAAACTAATGCTTTTTCGGCATTAGTATTACTCCCCAAGAAATCAGAATGTTCCACATAAAAAGTTTTAATAGCTTCGGTTTCCTGATGATGATCAAGCATAGCAGCTATTGAATATAATAGTGAAATTTTTTCCCAGTATTTTTAAAATTTTAATTCTATGTCAGCAATAAAAATTTTTCAGAATTGAATCTAAAAATTTTTGAAACATTTGAAAAACATAAGGTAAAAAAATAAGCGAAGTCGAATAAATAACAACCTGAAAAGCTTTCAATAGACTCCTTAAAAATAGACAATAATTCGAATTTTTTTAAAAAAAAAATTCAATCATAAGAATATAATTGAAGGTCATGATTAAGTGTATATGAATTATAAAAAGTAGTTAGCAAATCTTCATACGGTAAAAGTGATTCGAATAAACGATGAAGTAAATTCCATCTAGTTTCTACAGGTAATGAAAAATTTACATAATTTTTTCTGACACCTACGCAAACACGTTTCCATTTACGTCTTAACGTTTGAATTTAAACGAATCTATTTTGCAAACATGTTTAAATTTATTGATAATTAAATGTGCGGAATTAAAAGCACTAGAAACACATAAATTAATGATATGACATGCACATCTAACACGAAAAAGAGAACCATAAAGCTGAGGTCTTAAAAATTGCTGTAAAAAATTAACTATAGAATTATTATTTGAGGCATTATCCAAAATAATAAAAAAAATTTATTTTCTATATCATAAAGTTTACAAGCATTTGAACTCGTATAGACCCCATCTAATATATCTAAAGATAATATTCATTTCTGCATTCCTCACTATCCATCGATCCAATGACAAGTAACAACTAAGTAACTCGCGCCACTAATACTAGTCCAAATATCGGATGTTAAACTAGCCCTATAATTAATGTTACTGAGGTGTTGAATAAGAGATTTTCTATATTTTTCGTACATTTGACATACAATCCTTTTTAAGTGTATGCCTAGAAATACAAGTATATTGAGTTTGTAAATATTGAATAATATATTCTAAAAATCCCTCATTTTCATATATTATAAATGGTTGTTCGATTCGTACTACAAATCGAACTAAACCTCGACGTGCTTTATCCTTTCTAAAAGCCCACGGCATAGATCCACTCTATGGTGATTGAGCTGTGCTTGGGTTGACTCTATAGTAGTAAGTTGACAAATTTTTTCATTAAACTTATGAAATCTAATTAGGTGTTTCTTAAATATACCAGTCCCACCACCGGTACCACCTTGTTTATATGAATATTAATTTTTACAAATTTTACAAATAATGATATATTCTGGAACGTACTTCGGATCAACATTTCCTTGGCGACTTGAGGAAGAAACGCTAGAGAATTGACGTTGGAAAGCCATTAAAACGTATTTGCAGATTTTTTGACAGAACAGAAGAACAGAAAAAATTGATGAAAATTGTAGGAATTATTATCATAAAAATTCTACTATTTATAAAAGGTTCAATACATGTTAAAAAGTCTAAAATGACCTTAAAACGATCATTTTAGAATTTAAAACGATCACATTTAACCGTTTTTCAAAAATTATATCTACCAACTGCAGTTCATGGGGGAAGCGCCCGCGTGTGCCGTGCGGGGGATGCCTCCAATTATTTAAAAAAAAAAAATGGAACCGGATAACCGGTTCTGCATGTGCAGAACCAGTCCAGACCAGTTCTGCGGCCCGGAACCGGTTAGAACCGGTCCGGTTTAACTGGTTCTGGACCGAACCGGTTCTTACTGTACCGGTTTCAGACTGGTTCCGGGTCGAACCGATCCAGTAAGCAGCCCTACTATTGGGTAATATTATATTGTGAGAATGCTTATATTACCGCGTACCCTGGCTCAGATTTGTTGAGATATAGTTACCCGAAATCATTTGGTAAATTTATCAGATATCATTTGGGCTTGTTTCTGAGTCTTTGAAATCAGTTTACTTCTCGAACCTGTGATTTTCTAATTATTACATAACTATCATCAACAATATTCCTGGATAAATTTTATGTTCGTCTGTTAAATTATTTACTGATCTCTAATTAGGACGACATCACGCATATTGTCCCGCATCAATGTGCCTAGGTCTTACACATCCAACTCTATATAAAGTAACATTCTCTGAGAGAGCAAGTGATTTAAGTTGCGATGATTAAATCAAGTCATTTTTTGTCTTCCCCTTCCCCTTCCCCTCTTCGACATCATGATTCAAATTCCCTCATATTTACCTAGAAAGGCTTCTATAAGTCAAAAATAAATACGGCTGAACCATCTTAAACATATCTCCATAATCTAAAATGCCACATTAACTCATCTATCTCAACTAAGATGGATATTTTGTTATCAATATTCACTCCCAAATAAGGCTGTTAATATGGATCGAAGATCGAAAATCGATCGAAAATCGAATCGATTTTGGATCGAATCGAAATCGAGTCGATTTAAACGAGCCGACTAACGAGCCTTTGTGTATTTTTAATTAATAATTATAAGTATTTCGAGCCAGCTCAAAGTGTGATCGAGCTGGCTCGAAGTCAAGCCCATTCGAGCCGAGCCGGCTCGAAATCGAAACTATTCGACTAACGAGTCGATTTTGAGCTGTAAAGATTTCGAGCGAGCCGATCTCGAGCCGAATATGGCTCGGCTCGAAGTCGGCTCGATAACAGCCCTACTCCCAAATAGCATAGTTGCTAACAATCAGAAAACAAAAATAGCATAGTTGCTTGGATAGCAATCTTACGAAACTTTGACTTTAACATGATAGGCCAATTGTATAGAAATTTCCACCATTTTAACCATTCTACCTTAAATCTGTGGTTTAACATCCTCCTATGTGCTCTCATTACTATAAATATAGACTAGAAGTAATTGAAGTTCTAGCATAATTAGAATAATGCCCAATTTTAGTCTCATAGCATTATGACTTCATTTTTACAAACCTAAAATCTATGTACCATCTTCTACTAGATTTCAATCTCTTTGCTTTTAAGGTGTTCACTTTTCAAAAAAACAAAATCTAATTTTTTTATTAATTCAACATATCTCATCAATCGAATATGTTTTAACAGAATCATGGAATGACAAATACAATTAATTTGCTTTCAAAGTAAGGCCAACAGCACACAGCAGTTTACTTTTCAAAAAAAACACAGCAGTTTACTTTTCAAGAAAAACACAGCAGTTTGTATAGGAAAATTTGAATGTTGCCAAATGTAACCCTTGTAGTAAGATATATTAATCATGAATGCAATTATTTAACAGTAGTAATAAAAATATTTTGTCTATTCATTGCCATATGGATTGATTTGTATTGAGATACAATATCCTTGGGAAGACTGATTAAAAAAAAAAAATTTAATCTTGACCTGATAATATTTTACTAAACAACAACTTAAGCGTTGATTGACAATAACCAACAGCATCCTAAACCAAGGCCAAGCTAAGATTAAGTTAATCATTAATCATTAAGGTCGAGGTACTCAAACAAGATGCATTAAAGATGAGAATCAAAAAGTAGCATTCAAGCAGAAGGCACAAGGAGGTTTTGGTTGGAAAGCCTAAGCCAACCAACTCAAGTTACATTCATTTGGGTTGACCAAGCAAACTACTTTGGTTGGGGCCGATCAACAACTTGACTTGCTTATTAATCAGTCCTAGTTTATTTTGAACTTATTGGATAGTATTTGGGAAAAATCAGTATTTAAACCATTGGCAAGTTTGGCATGTCCATTACATGAGATAAAGAATCAAAGAAAGCACCCAACGCTTCATCATTATTTCTGGAATTGCTGAATTGTTAAAAATGTTATTGGCAATCAAAAGAATCGGTTTTAGCCCTTGCGGCAAGATTGTTTTTGGGGTGATTTGAGTTTTATTTGTTTAGATAGAGAAAAAAATATTTTAACCTTATGATAAAAATAAAGTCATTTTAATATTAAAATTTATATTTGATGTGAAATAAAGTTAACTTTTTTTTTTTATTGAAACATGTCTAGAATATGAAATAAATTTAATTTTTAATATTGAAGTTTATATAGAATGTGAAAAATTGATTTAATATTAGAATTTGTGTTAGCTGTGAAACAAATATAAAAAAGTAATGGAGGTGTTTTTACGACAAACATACCTCTTGCTCCATCCCTGCAGCATGAAAGTATGCATTAGAAAAATCTCAAATACAAATTAGTACTGAAAAAGAAAACAAAAGAAATAAGAAAAGAAACAGTAAGCAGGATAAAGTGATATGCACACGAGTCAATAAAGCAAACACATTATTACTTACAAGATAGTGAACAAAATATTTCCATTCATCATTCCGCTTCTCTGACTTTTTCACCTTCATAAGAAATCAGAGACATAAATCCAACTGGAATTGACAAAGCATGTAACCAAGGACAAAGAATAAAAGACAAAATGCCAGCAGTTATGGAAGAACATGCATTTCGAGTCAAATTACTGAGTGTTAATTACATGTTTATTGCAATTAGGAAAAGCTCATTAATAGATAGTTAAACTATAACTGCAAATGCAGCAGGATATAGCAGAACTTCAACTGCAATCCAAATGTGCAAACTATAAGTTTGTAAAAGAACATTCCATCCAAATTCCATTTGCATTTAGCAAACAAAGTCAATGCCACCAATATTTCGCAAGATAAAAACAATTGGCCAGTATATATGAAGAAAATGACTAAGCACAAATAAAATTTAGAAGTTAAACAATTATTACAAAACCAAAAAAAATGAAAACATTATTTGGAAGCAAGCTCCAAACTTTTAACTGAAAAGTTCAGCAGCTTTCAGACTCTTACAATCAACAACAGCTGTCACTAAACAGCGCAATATACTTTCCATGTAGGCTAAGGAACCATCAAACTCAATATAAATAGTGAGCTATAACTGTGTTTGTAAGACGAGCGGTATCACTGTCTTCCCTCTGTTTCCTTTTCCTGTTTCCTTTTTTAAAAATACCAACATTCATTTGATGCATAATAAATTCTGGATGTAATACGGATATTTGAAATCGGCAATAGAAGTTCAAATTATATGATAATCCAAAACATCAAAATTCTAGAAATTAAATTGATTTAAAATCTAAATGGAATTGGATCATTAGTAAATTAGGATTTAACCAGGTAGCTTAGGACTAATCAATTAATTAATTAGCAATAGATAAGATTGGCAGAACAGGAATCAAAATGGGTTCTATTAAATTTGAATTCCAACAGTCAATTGATAGTACAATCTCTCAATGAAAGATAGTACAATCTCTCAATGAAAGAAAAATTGAACAATCTGAATGAAAGATAGCTCCAGTTCAACATTAATTAGCCTAAACAACAAAAATCAAATGAGAAATTAGACATAAACACAAAATCATAATAAGGATTAGCAATGATTGTACGCTATTGGATGAAGGTGAACTCATATGGACAAGAGTTCATAAAATTTTTTACCTAAGCTCAATTGACAGGTGGCGCCATAATAAGGGATCCACGGAAGAGGTTGCCATAGAAGTAGGTTAAGAGGCTTTCGCATAAGAATTTCTGGCTGATTAAGTGCGTTGAAAGCTGTGCCCACATGATATAGGGAGGACACTTTGCGTGAAGACTGTGATCTTAATGTTGACAGCACAGAAGAGAAATTGGAATGCACTGAGGTTGAAGTCATTTTGGCAAAGCAATATCAGAGAAATAAAATCAAAGAGGAGTTTCTTTGGATAACTAAGGTATAGGGATTCTCAACCAAAGTTCCAACCATTCTCTTTGCTTGTATATGGATACTCAGTAAATCAAGATTTTTCTCAAACACATAATTCCACATTATGAGTTACATCAACTAATTAGTGACTTTAATAGATAGGCTAATCCTATCCTAAGACCAAAAATAGACGATGTGAGACTAAACATACTACTAAAATAAAATAACTCCAATAAATAACAAAATCAAATAAATCAACTCAAATAGGCTTGATACACCTGACCTGATCTTTATCAACAAATTAAGCAATGATGATGCAATCCAATTTGAGTCTTTGATTGTAAAGATGTAGCCATCAGCCCTCTCCACTGAGAGAGAATATACATTGAAGTATGCAGCACCTCTGCTCATGCGTTTCTCCAATATAAAGTCAATCTACAACATTCCCTCCCTCGTAGCCCCTTTGTATCATGTGAAAAAGGCAACTATCCACATCGAACAAAATATCACCGTTAATAGAAATTCTCCGATCTTTTAGAATTGCTTAATTTGCTCTTTATCAAAAGTGGATTTGACTACACTAAAGGGTTGTGTTCACTCTCAAGAGAAGGGAAAGGCCTCAAAAACTCACTAGTTATTAATTTTCAGTCATGATAACAGATTTGAAGTACTAAAATTATGAATCCTATAATCTAATGATATATCTAGAATAGACACGCTCAACCTTTTTTTTTTTTACAAAAAAGCCGGCTGAAGACAATTAACGGTTCCACTTGTTGTATACTTGCCACAGAACTTGGAACCCCTTCATCAACAGTTACCAAACCGGGCTAAATTTTATCACTTTCCTCCTCACGTACTTTCTTCCTGACATCTGTACCTCTTCTTTCCCAACCTCCTATTCTCTTATTTTACTAGATTTCCTCTTAAAATCTTGTAATTCAGTATATTGAAAAAATCTAGTATTCTCAGTTCACGCGTCACTCCTATAAGAAGTCAAACAATGCTTTCCAACAATATCAAGAAATCAATAACTAAACGAGCTACATTATCTATTCAGTCGAAACTCGACCCACCCCATTCCACTGCAGCCAAAAAGAAACCTAGGTCTGGACAAAATGCAAACCACTTCCATAACACTCCACATCCCGCACAATCTCCATAAGAGGAAACAATTCGAACTAAAGCTTAAATTTCAAGAAAATAACAGTAGAGAACAGACACAGGTAAGAGTAGAAACTGAGAAACCAGATCCACACCTTAGTATCGTAAAGGCAGGGGCCGTGGTAGGCTAAAACCCTCTCACCCTCGGCAAACGGACCGGAAGCAGGCGTATCAGGACGAGCGGTGCCACCTTCGTCCTCTTCTTCATCCATTTCGTCTTCATCCTTTACGGCGCCGGCGGTGTTCGAGCTCCCCATCGCCGTTCTCCTCTTCTTCCCTTTCCAAGACTCGGTACCGCAGAATCCACCGGAAACTCGGATTGTCAATAAACTCGATTTCGGTCACGATTTCAATTTGAATCGCAGGTTGAAAATATTACTTTTAACAATTTTAATAATATTAAGAAATTTACATACACACTACAAATTACATATTTTACTATCTTTTAATAAATATTACACATATCACACTTTGCTTATGAATTTTACATTTCTATTATAATAATAGAAATATAAAAAAATATAATATATGTAATATTTACTAAAAGATTATAAAATACGTAATTTGTATTGAATTTAGTATTCTGTATTAAAATTCCTTAATTTTAATTGTTTTAATTTTTAACAGTTAATTGCCACAAACTTTTTAATTTTTATATAAAAATTAAATTTTCAATTAATTTTACCCTAAAAATTCTATTGAAATTTTCAATCAAAACTTATGAATTTCAATTAGTTTCCGTCAACACTCAAAAGTTCTGATCTAACCTAAGAAATGGCTCAATTTTGATTCAATTTTAATTCAATTTTTATCAAAATAAAAATAAAATTATCGAAAATAATCTAATATATACTCAAATATGAATATTAATAGAATTTCTTCTAACTTAGTAGATAGAGATTCTCGAATAAATTTAAATTTACATTATTATAATTTTTAATTTGAGTAAAAAAATTTATGATATTAGAATAAAAAATTAAAAATAAATAAATAAATATTAAATTTATTTTAATATATTTATATACATAAAAATTAATTTCTTATAGTTTATATAAAGTGTATAATATGTATAACATATTAAAAAAAAATGTGATCATTAATTATTCAAAATCAAATAAATTTTAATCAATTCCAACCATGAAGACTTGCGAGCTCAATTAACTGCGTGCTTCAAAAAATTTTTAAATATTACTCATGTATCACCCCCAACTTTATAAATTTTAAATTATAAAATAATATCTATTTAAATAAAAATTGTGTTTAAAATTTTGATGTGTGTAAATACTCATATATAAAAATAAATTGTATTATCTATATTTTAAAAAATAAAAGCAAGCCCAAATTTTAAATTATTTGATCTAATTATAATTAAAGTCGGTTCAACTATAAATATAACAAATTTTACTCAAATTTAATTTAAATTAAATAGTAATCCGATCTAAATTACTTTTTAAGTTTTAGGTTTAGAATTTTTCTCATGAAGAGATTTACAATTACTCCATTCTATTTTTTTATTTTAATTTTCAAAATTTTACCATTTAATCAGAATATATAAACTAGTTTCTCTATATAATCTATACCCCATACATCTTTTATGTTTATTTAAAAAGTAATGCTCCATATTTTTCAATAAATAATTCTAAATTTTAAATCTTGCTGAGGTTCTTATCAAAAATATGAGTCAATTTAATATCAAAATAAATTCCAACTTCTGAGTACATATAATTTGAAAATTGAAATTTTAAAAGCATATTTAATTTTTAGCAAAAAAATAAATTTGCAACTATTAATTTAAAATACATGAATTCTATATATTCTAGTATTTTATTCTACCTATGAAAAACATATATAATATTTAGGAATAAACAAAATTACACATAAAACACGAAATAAACATATAAAAAATAAAAAAATCTTACTTTTGCAACCATTGTTTTAATATAAAAAAAATTCAATGATAATCCATAGTTATATACATAAAATGATATTCTAATATTTTCTTCTGCTTACAAAGAACACACACAATATTCTGAAATCATAAAAACAAAAAACAAAATAATTAGCAAATAATAAAATATTTAGAAAAAATAATTGATCAAATAAAACTAATTTTATAATTCTCAAAATCAGAAAACTCGTGGTACATTACAAATTTACAAACAATAATTCTACCCTACAAAAGATTGAACACGAGAGATTTAAAGACAGGATAAGAACTTCTGTTGAAATTATATATTTCACTTAATTTTTTAAAAATTACACTTTTTAGGTCTAATATTAAAATTATATTTCTTTTCAGTTTTATCATAATAATTTTTAATTATATTATACATAATAAACTCTGAACGTAATCCAATAAGATGTCAACTTTTAAAGCTTAAAAACATGTGTGAATTTTGATAATAATATCATATACAATATTTAATATGAAACGAATAATACTAAAATTAACTTCATTTCACATTTTACGTAAATTTTAAAACAAAAAATAATTTATTTCATATTTTATACGCATATCAAAATAAAATTAATTATATTTCAAACCATTCACAAAAAAATAAAAATTAAACCGGCTAAACAAACACACAGCCTCATTTGGTTCAAGGAAAAATTTTCACCTAACATAACACAAATTTCAACTATAAAAATTAACTTTATTTCACATTTAATACAAATATAAATATTAAAATTTAAAGTATTTAACATTCTACACACTTTCTAATATTAAAATAAATTTCTCTTTTGTTAAACTTAAAAAATAAAATATATTTTTTCTCTTATCTGAAAAAAACGCTCAAATCAAACGTTTGAATTGTAATTAACATGCAAAGATTAAGATAATTAAAATGTCAATTACACTAACAGATATAGTAAAAAAAAAAGATGTTCAATAGCTTGCCCTGTTATACTTATCTCTATGAGCGTCCTCATCTTCCAGTTCTTTTAGATAGTTCAGGAAAATAAGAAAAGAAAAGAAGTAAAAACCACCAGACCAGTTGTTGCCGCCGCCGCCGCCGCCGCCGCCGCCATTGCGCGGGGGAAGCCCACAGCCACCATCGTCAAGCTTGGGCAATTTCTCTTTCCCTAGGTTCACAAATTGAGCTTTAGCATGCTTTTTCATATTAAAGAGAGAAGCAATACTTTATCACAAAAAAGAATAGCTATCAGGTGAAATACCGAGTGTTGGAGCAACAGTGATTGTCGAAGGTTGCTGTGTTACAGTTTGAGTTTGCTCGACAGCATTTTTCGCTCTCTGCAGTATTATTTCAATATTAAAAATTAATTTTATTTCAAATCCAATAGAAATTCCAATATCAAAAAATAAAAACCAAAGAAGCAAACATGTTAAATCTAAAATGCACATGAAGTTGATCACATGAGAAGATAGTAGTGGAAATCATACTCAAGAGAGCAACCACAAGGCCATCTCTTAAAGGAATTCAAATCAACATCATTCAGTAAATCAAACAGTAGGTTTTCAGTGTACTGTAAATGATAAGAGGCAAATGTCAAACCGTTCTATGAAAACACTTTCTTCTTAGAAATAAATGAAACAGCTGAAACAGCCAAAAGGGATAATTATATGCGTAACAAAAAAAAAAGTTAAAATTACAAATTATTATTAAGCAACAAGGTTGGCACCTCAACTATCTTCCCTCAGTCATAGATGATAATAATATTTTGTTTGGACTTAATTTACACCATTATGTTATAGGTGATTTAATCCTTCATCACTTCGCCTTCTATATTTGTTCATTAGCAATTGTCTTTGTAGGAGCAACCTATGTGCTTAAATTTGTGAAAATATTTGATAACTAACTTTATAATGACACACACATAATCGAATGTAATTAAAATATTTAATGGAAGTTAAGTTTTACACAAGTACTCATCAAGTTTAAGTATTTCATGTGTAATACTCTTATTTTTTTATTACATGTAAGATATGACTTCTGCCATTTTTTTTATTCAAAACAAAACTTTCCTTTAGTTGAACCTCTTGAGGCAATTGGCTTACATTGTTTCATTCACATAGTAACAAGTGCAAAATAGAATGAAATCTTAAGAGGCGTTCGGTTCAATGTTATCTTGATGTTATGTTATGTTTTCTAGAGAAAATTTGATTTGATGACATGTGTAGATAATTTTATAAAATATTATAAAATTGTAACGCAAAAGATAACATTTGGGCCCCGTTTGTTTAGGAGTTTAAAATAAACCTGGTTTAATTTTAACCAGGCATATCACATCACACATAAAATTTAATATTAAAAATTAAATTTATTTCACATCCTACACATATTACTAAAATAATAACTAACTTATATCACATCCCTCACATATTCCAACATAATAACTAACTTTATATCACATCCCTCACATATTCCAACATAATAACTAACTTTATTTCACATCATTCACAACTTTCAATAAAAAAATATCTTCATTCAAATTTAATTTTAACCTTCTTAAATTTAACCTTACAAACAAACACACCCTTGATGTCAGAATATCTAGATAACATGACAACATTAAAATAACATTAAACCAAACGCCCCTAAAATCAATTGAATAATTACTGAAGGAATATGCTTGTCATCATTCACAACTTATTTTCTACCATAGTTTGACGATAGGAAGGTGCACAAAAAACATACCAAAGCTGTAGCGCATATCCTTGACATGTTCTGTGGGAAATGCGAAACGGATAAACCGAGTTGGAGACAATGAGCTCGATCACAACGAAGCCTTGCTATGGGAAATTGAACACTTTCAACCTTCACTTTACCTAAAAGTTATGGAAAACATTCATCATTTTTGTTTCATTATACTGCAAGGAACCTTTTGAAATGAGAAACACCTGCAACCACTACAAGGTATCAAGACAATAGGGCACAAGACTATGTAATGTATCAGCTTTCAGTTTAGTCTGCTTCATGAATAATTAATGCGTTCTGTTTGGGATCAAAGTAACTGAGCTTACAATTGAGTTTAAATTTTCAAACTAAGTTTTGAGTTTTATGTCAAATATTTGTTTAACTATGAATGGGATTAATTTTTTCTTTCTACTTCATTAACCTTATATACAGTTAACACCATCAGCCATCAAGAACAAGTTTGTAAAAAGATAATTAGTCGTTAAGAACTCAACTTACCAAAGCATCTCTTTGATGGGGATCTCAATGTAGGAAGCAATACACTTGGTGAACAGATATTTGTATTCACCGTGCACATTGCGGACGACAAAGATCAGCAACCTGTAAAGTTGATAGATTAGCATACAACTACTCTAAAAATATTCGTAAAACAATAAAATTTACAAAGACATTAAATATTTATTTTAATCTTAGCAAACAAACTTCATGATTTCGTGCACCTCGAAACATTATCAAATTAAACTTTATTGTTCTAAACATAAAGTTTTCACATTAACGATATACTGCAATTAAAAGCTCTAAATTTTTTCATAAGACAAGTCTGAGCACCTTAACAGCAAATTGGAATTACGGCTGTTAATTTTGCTCGAAAATCGAAGATCGCTCGAAAATTGTATCGAATTTTGAATTGAATCGAGCTCGATTCGATCTAAATGAGCCGACTAAGAGCCATTTTTTGGCTCAAAAATTTTATCAATTCAATCTTGAGCCGGCATAGGATCGGATCGAGATTGCTCGAAATCGGATCGATTAAAAAAATAAAAAATATTACATATGTATATATTAATTTATATATGTAACTAGATTTAGTATGTAGTTTTTTTAGTAATATATTAGAAGGCTTTATTAAACATTCATTAAAATTTTCTCTATAATCATTTAAATCATATTTATTTTAAATTATTTTTTTTGTTTTTATCTTTAAATAATAGATCAAAGTGAATTGCTATAGTTTAAGTTGATTGGATGAACAAATATATTTATACATAATATCCGGATAAAAGATCGAAAATTAATTGAAAGTCGGATCGATTTTGACTCGGATTGAGCTTGAATCGATAACAAATGAGCCAGACCCAGCTTGAATCGAGATCGGATTGAACTCTCCTGGTTCATTCTCTGGATCATCGAATCAAAAAATTCAATTCAATCTTGAGCCGAGGTCGAATCGGCTCGAGATCGAATCGTTAACAGCCCTAATTGGAATAAAAAATTAAGGATTAATAGCAATTGGATCTCTCTAATTTAGTCCTATATGCAATCTGATCTCTTTAGTTTCAAATTAACCAAGTTGGTCTTCTAACTTAAAATAATGTGCAATAAGTTCACTAGTGAATAATATTTTTTTTCTAATTATTAGATTTAAAAAGTAATAAAAAAATGTCTTTAAGAGAAACAATGGTAGAAATAAATTTGATAAGACAGAAACTTTGCCCAGCCACAAGCCTACGTCATTTAATTCTAAGCCACCAAGCTAAAAAATTTTTTGAAAAACACAAGCCAACCATTATCAATTCGTTCCACTTTAAGCATGTAAATAGATACAAGTCATTAAACATTGGCAAAGTCAAATCTAAGGCCCTGTTTGGTACGAGGACTAAAATCAGGATCAAAATGGTACTAGTTTAAAAAACAACAATAATAATAATAAATAAATTTTTTTAATCATTCTACACAAGTTATAATATAAAAAAAATTATTTTACTTCAATGCTCAATAATTTTCAATAAAAATATTAACTTTATTTCACATCCTAGACCAAAATACTCGATTCGAATATTTTGGTCTAGGATGTGAAATAAAGTAGATATTTTTATTAAAAATTATTGAGTTTGTGATGTAAAATAATATTTTTTTATATTAGAACTTGTGTAGAATAATTAAAAAGATTTATTTATTATTATTTTTTTAAACTAGTACCATTTTGGTCATGATTTTAGTCTTCGTGTCAAACAGGGTTTAAGTGTGCATTCGACCTGCATGAATTTTGATCTAATTGCTATTGTCTAAAATTAAGTAACAGGTTTGTGTTTGACCAAGTTCCTATGTATAAGTGGCTAATTCTGTATTGCATCAAAATGACTATTAAGATATGAGACATCATTCTCATAAAAGTATTAGATCATTTGATAATCCAAATGGCATTACCAAACACTCAAAAAGATTGTCCTAAGTTTTAAAAGTAGTTTTTCATTCATCTCTGGGTCTAATTCTAATTTAGTAGTAGCCACTCCTAAAATCAAACTTGGAGTACCCATTAGATTTGCCAATATGTCTAACATATCTTCTAAACGAGGAGTATGAAACATATATTTAATGGTGATTTTATTGATAACTCTACAGTTAAAACACATCCTCTAAGTTTTGTTTTTCTTTGGGGTAAGAAAGGAAGGAATAACACAAGGGCTCAACCTATGCCTGACAAACCTCTTCTTTAATAACTCACCAACTTGTCTATTGAGTTACTCTTGTTCTTTGGGATTTAACCTATAATGTGACAGATATAGTAATTGAGACCTTGAAACGAGATTTATAGCATGCTGGATATCTCTCATCAATAAAAGTTCACTGCAAAGAACGCTAAGTATGACATCAAGGGGGAAGTTAATTTGTGACACAGGAAGTCGTGGGTCTCGCAAAGCTAGTCTAGCAACTAAAACAAGTAAAGTCTTCCTAGCACTGAGTGATCTCTCAAATTCGTGACTACTTAAAAAGGGTAATTCTCTTCTTAGGTAGGGCTGTAGGAACTCTAACGTTTGACTGAGGATGGCTAGGAGAAGATTTTACTAGCTTTCAAATAATGCTCTTACTATTAAACTTAAAATTATAAGTATTATCCCTCCTATAATTAGTAAAATCTAAATCATATAATCAAGGTTATCCTAATAACATGTGTCATATTCATAGTTATAGAATAATCATAAATGGAGGCCTCATAATCTCCCATCTTAAATGACACTAAGGTTGTTTTATTCAACTAAGCTACCTTGACGGGTAAAAAGTGCAATTCCACTTTCAAATTTAACCTATTCATAGTACCTTTAGCTACGATATTCATGGTGCTGCCACTATTAATTACAAGACTGCACGACCTACCATTGTAGTGGATAAACATATGAAAAATGGTGGTTCTCTTCCACTCGTCATCTAATTTGGCTGTGGATAGAACATGCCTAATAATAATAATGTACTGATACTCTAGCTTTACCACACATTCTAACTCAGCTTTATCTACCGAATACATGACCGACTCCACTACCTGATCCTCCAACTCGATGGGATTGCTAGGGTTTTCGTTCTTTTGGATTAAGGCTCTTTGAGGACAGCGGGAAGCAATATGACCTCTAGCAGAATAGTAATGATAGTGAATAGAGGGGTTACTACTATGAGTATCATTAGTAGAACTTATAAATGTGGATCCAGTAGGATGGGGAGCAGACTAGTGAGTTTGTATCAGAGTGGTTTGAGAAGTGTTTTGATTCTGAGAAGGTGAACCTATAGTAGTGTTAGGTTAGGTAGAACTATACATGCTCCCTAGGATGTGAATTTACATGGTGCAAAGTACCTAAGGTATTTTCAAATGTACATGGTTCTATGGACCACATCACCTAGAGAATCAAGAATGTATAACTCAAGCTCCCCCTTAGTATAACAACCACCACCAAGCATTTATCCTACTAAGTGGGGTCGGCTCGAGCTCCCTTCTAATGTCAATTCTAAAATCTACGAAGTGTGTGTCATGGATCCTTAGTGAGACCTACTCGTACTATAAGCTCATCAAACTTCTCAATGTATTGGCCCTATTGGGTCACGATGGAGGTTAGTTTGAGCGTATGGAGCTGATCATAAAGGTGGTCCCTATAATAAGTGAGAAGATACTTCTCTTTTAATCTTGCTTTAATAACTACTCATTGTGTGATGGGTAGTTCTTGCAAACATTCTATCTCCTATTCATTTGTGTGCCAGTATTACTAGCAGGTTGACTAACTTCATCTTTGCAGATTTATCTCTCTCCTCATCCCTCATTCTATTCCACTCAAAGTAATCCTTTAGATTATCAAGTTTATCAATAAAAGCATTGGGATCTAATTTTTCCTTAAAAAAATTAATATTTAATTTGACCCTCCTATAAATGTCATCGAACTTGACTTATGGTGCTCTACGGTACTGGAACAACCTATTAGGAGTCTCATAATTCAAACCCTCAAACTCTATGTATTATAGTTTAAGTGGTAAGTGTATACCCTCCTGAAAATCATCCACAAACTCATCTCAAATCTACTCTCGTGGTGAGTCTAGGCATCCTTTAACGTGGGCCTATTTGTGACTAAGGGTCTATTTGGCAACAACCCAAAAAATGACTTATTTTAGCCATAACCATAACTTTAAATTTATTTTTAAAAAAAATCAAAAATTATTTTATATCTCATCCTACACAAATTTCAATATTAAACAATCACTTTATTTCACATCCAACATAATTTTTAATATAACTAACTCACTTTATTTCACATCATACACATTTTTTAAAAAATTTTCACAAAAATTTTTCAAACTATTTTTTTTTCTTCTAACCAAACAGAGCCTAAAAGTCTCGCCAGCACGAGATGTGGCAAGAATATCTTGGACTAATCCAACGGATAAATTCATAAGGTTTTGCATGTGACTCTGATATACTAAGTTGTCAATAGGCTACTTATTAAAGCTTTTGAGAACTTGTTCAAATTCTTGTTATAACTGATTAAAATTCTTGTTAATATTGTCTTTAAAGGCATTCACACCGCTTTTAAATGCACTTAAGTCTTAGGTAAGTTCTCTAAAGTTATTTGACACGGCGGTTTCAGTTTCACTAATTTGTTTTTTGGCCACGATGATGTGTAAAGAAAGGATGAAATGAGACAACACAAATTACTACATTAATATTAAAATAAACTATAATAAAATAAGGTAAGTTTTCAAATTACTAGTAGGTCAAAATGTTTCAAGTTGCGTCAAGAAGGCAAATATTTTGATGCGTGTAAATGATATAATATGAAAAAAGAGCAAGCTTTTTTTTTTTGCAAATAAAGGGTAAAGGGATAGTAAATGCTTCTTTTACTTGGACAAAAGCAAAATTACTAGATTCTTAATTAGGTAAATATAAATCAAAATTTTAAAATGAAAAAATACCTCTAAAGTAAAATTTGTGCCTTTATTTTTATCTGATCTAGCAATTAGCATAAATTTAGTTTAGAGAGTTATCCTCACAATCTCGTCACGAAAGATGAGTATAGAGCTATTCAATAAAATAAGTCGAGTCACATGCGCTGATTTGAGTCTAAATCAAGTGGATGTGGGTATGATCCGGCTTAGTTGAATCAAGTAAATCAAGCGTGCCAGAAGCTAAACAAGCCTATGGGATCTGCGGGCCATGAATGGGCAAGGCAGAGCGGGCAAGCCGGGTGAGAAGGCTAGGCGAGCAAGCGAGTCAATTGGTCAAGCAAGTGGGGCTTGCGCACTTTGCAAGTCCTACGAGGGCCTTTGCAAGGCTCTAAGATGAGCCAGGTGAGCAAGAAAGTGAACAGACGACAAGCGGATATTGCTATTGTTGATCAAATAAGAGAGGCAACTGCATTTGATTGCACACGATGGCTCAACGACTGCGACTGCGAAGTTGATGTGAGCTGTGAGTCATGACAAGTCAATATAGTGGCAATGAAAGATATTCGAAGTAGCAAAGTTGCTATGGTGGTAGAAGGCGAACAGTGTGGCATTAATGGATGGAGGTGCAAAGACATGACGGAAGTGGTGACGATAGATGGATGGCAGTTGTAGTAGAATTTTTGTCTCTGATACCAATTGATGAAGAACTAGAGAAGGGAAAAGAATAAAAGAAAGAAGATGGAGAAGGGGAGAAATAGAAGAATTGGAGATAACAATTTTATTATTTTATCAGAGCTTCCTAATACAAAATACAACACTTATTTAAAACGAAAATATGTAATGATATAAAAAAAATTAACTGAAATAAAATAATATTTTACCTAAATAACTAAATATTCAAAAAGAAATCCAATAAACTAAATAATTATCTCTATGGCACCTGGAGTATTTGAATTTAAAATCACTAAAATTGACTAGATCTCCATTAGAGAGAAGATGCCATAGGATGTTCATGCGACTTTTACTGACGACCTTTTTAAGTTGTATACAAGGAGGAGGAGGAAATAGACCTATGGTTTAAAATGAAACTGCTAAAACACAAAGCATAAGGTGTGAAACAGTCAAAAGAATTCTTTAAGGATGGAGAGGGATGAAGATGAAATACCTTCAGGAGAGGTGAAAACAGAGGAGAGGACTTACAGAAAGCTTCTTTCTTCTTATAGACGACGCTACCGCGGAGGACTCCGGCGAAGGAAGGCGGCGCCGGTAAGCTCTCGTTGAGGGAGGCGGAGAGAACCGGGAGAACACGCGAGGATGAGTTGCGGCAAAGAGCCCTCATAATCGGGAAGGCATGAGTTTTTTTTTTCTTGATTTAAGGCAAGGTTGAATTACATTTTTGGAAAGTTTTATCTATTTTTTAGATAAATAAATTATTTAAAAATATATAATAAAATTATTTTATTCGATAATTATATTAAATGCGAAATAAAATTATATTTTTTAAAATATGTATGAAATATAAAATTTAAATTTATGTATACTATAAAATAAATTTATTTTTAAGTATTTAAATTCTATATAATATAAAATAAATATAAAATATAAAAAAATATTTTTTACAAAAATTTAATAATTTTTATAACGAAATCTTAAGCATCCTTAAAACATAACTATGGAATTTGTCATTCTTATATTTTATAAGTCCACTTTAATATAGATTAAGCCGATTTAGATCTATAAAGCTTCATTTAATTCAAAAGTTAAATTTCACAGAATAAAAAATATTTAATTTTATAGAATATAAAAGAATGAAATTTAATTTAATATTAAAGAATATGTAAAATATAAAATAAAATTAATTTTAATATTCATATTTATATTAAATGTAAAATAAAATTAATTTTTATAGTTAAAATTTATATTAAGTTAAAAAAAATTGAACCAAATTAGCCCTAAAATTTAATTAAATTATAAATACAAATAAAATTCTTCAATATTTTGTATCATTATCCCCTAAAGTAATATAAAATGACAGTATTGACCCTAGCTATTTTTTTTGTCAAAAAAACTTTAATAATATTTGGATAACTATTATTTCTCAAACTCAAAATACTTAAAATCTGAGAATGAGCTATATTATAACACATTTATCAGGTCAAAATAAATTTATTTGTGTAATATTTAGATGTATATGTTATTAATTTGAAATACAGTATTATGAATATTAAAAACAGTGCTTCAAATTAGATTATATATGTATGGTAATTTGATTATTTTAATAGCATCTTACTATAATGTCATGAAATAAATAATATTAAAATATGAAAATACTAATTTTTAAAATTGGTTATAAAAAAAAATCTTTAAATCCAATTCAACACCATTTTTATCCTCAACTTAACATACCGCTAAAATTAATTTTTATAAAATTAGATATCCTTAATTTCCAATAATAAAAATCATGTCTATTAATGATTGAAGGGATATTAATTGATTATTTTTTAATTCTTTAGATTCTTAAAGTTATCACTTGATTATTCACACTAAACTTCGTTTCATTCAAATTAATTTTTTTATTTTACATAAATTTCAATTATAAAAATTAATTTTATTTCACAATTAACATAAATACTTCGTATAAAAAAAAACATAAATACAAATATTAGAATTAAAAATATTTTACATATTACACACTTTTTAATATTAAAATAAATTTCTCTCTCATTAAATTTAAAAAATAATTTTTTTTTCTTATCTAAAAAAAAACTCGAACTAAACGAAGCTTAAATGTGCAAAATTTATAGAGTCCATCTAAAGGGAAGGTGAACAGACACAAATTTAAAATTAAAAAATTTAATACACTTTAAATAATATTTATTTTGTTAGAACACTTAAAAATTTTTCAAAGAACATGAGTTATTGATAATAATGATCAAGTATAAGTTGAAGTAATAAAATAAAATTCAAATATATAATAAATAATAAAATGAGGCAAGCAAGAATATAATGTAGTTTAACTTAAACTTGAGCTTACATTCACCATAACTCGGACTCCAATTCGCTCGAGCCTACATTCACCCAAACCAGACTCCAATTCAATGTGGAGGATTATTTTTGAGAAAGAGGTAGAACATATATTAGTTTATAAGTTTAATGAGAAAATAAAATTATTTTAATATTACAAAGTATGTAAGATGTGAAATAAAATTAATTTTTAAGATTAAAATTTATATTAGATGTAAAATAATGCTATTAAAATTTGTAATAAATTTTAATAAAATATAAGTTTAATTTTTTTAAGTTATGAACCAAGCAAGGTTGGGAAGGGGAGAAAAATTATTGGGTCCAGCATGCAAAATGCACGAGTCATTTTGCTAGGAAAAAGGGGAAAATTATCGTGACCGGGTGGTCCAATCATTTGCTTCTTTTACTTCGCTGTCCACCATAGGTCCGCCAGTGGCGAGCGGTGCATCACTGTTTGCTCACAAACGATTGACATGTCCTGTGTGTCGAACTCAATAATTGGGAGAAGTCTAATCACCCTCATAAGGATTGAGTTTTTTTTTTTTGAATAATGGCATTGCCTCAATATTAAACTAAAACAAAATTATAACGAGTATAAAAATCAACCTTCTCCGTTGAGCATAGTACAAAAATTTGTGGGGAGGGGCCTACCCCTCTTGTGATGTCCCGACTGCCGATACTCGACCGCCCTCTTTACACTAGGCCGAGTAACCAGCAATCGAGGCGTTAGAACTTAAATATTTAACCTCTATCATTTAAATATTCATTTCCTGCTGCAACTTACGGTACCTCACACCATGTCCTGTGATCCCTCTAGTCCAATATCTACCACCAAAATTGACAGAAGTTTATTAATACAAACTCTGTAGGTAAAATAATATCTCAATAATCACAATATAACGAGAATAATCAAAATGTCAGATATCAAATAAGAATGATACAAGTAAATCATGAAATGCTTAATAATATTTCACATAAATATAAAACATAATATGCCTCATATTAAAAATTATCATCATAATCTATATATCATTAACTTACTTTATTTCGTAATAACATAATATTATTTTATTTAATAATGTGGATCTGTCATTTTCATACCCTTTCACCTAGAAGCCTGACAAAAATTCCTTTAATTTGTTATCCTAAAGCCTTGACAGGAGCCGCACCTTATATCAGAAAGTACATTTTAAGACATCACCCAGCGTACACTCCCCCCCTCATTAGAATAACACATAATAGATAACTTTCCGTCCTCGTCGGATCTTGGTATACAAACATTCATTAGTACCACATCATCTCACAGACCATCAAATCTATCTCATTTTTATGTCCAAATAATAGAATATACGGTATAATATCATAATTTCTCATATTCACGTAATATTAAATTATTTTCACAATATAATAGTAATTTAACATCAATTTTAAAAAAAAATTACCTACTAATTATATCGTTTAAATAAAGCTCGAAATCCTTTCTAATTTACTCCTATTCTTCCTCTTTCTTTTTCTCCTCCTTTTTCTTCTTCTCATTCTTCTTCTATTTTTCTCTGTTTTTCCCTAGCAGCCGGCGCTGCCGCTGCTTGCTTGGCTTCGCGGAAGAAGGGAAGGCAGAGAAGGAAATAAATGCTTAATTAAAGGATTAAATTAAATCATTTGCCTCCTTTTTTTTGACACGTGGCAGAGGGCAAGGCGCAAGCTGACGGTGGCTGCTGTTTAGGAGAAATTATAATTTAATCTCCTAATTTTTATATTCTTATAAATAAGTCCAAACTTATATATTCTAAATTCAAAATTATTATTTTTGAATCCAAATCAGCTCTAATTTTTAAAATCACCAATCAAATTTTGGGATATTATACCTCCTAATAAAAATCGCCCAACACAGTGTAGTGCTTTAAGAAGTCGACCGCACTATTCACATTACGTAATACATGTGTAATTTTTATATGGGTAGGAGAAAAAAATCAAATTAACGCCCCTCTTCTCGAGAAATTATTGTGTGCACATCATCCGTCCGCACACAAATAAAATTAAATCACGTGGCACGACGGGCTGCTTCAGATATTATATAACACTGATTTCTTACTACGTAGCACTGATTTTTTATTGCGTAAGACTACATAATATTGATGCCTTGTTATTTTGAGCTACGTAGCACTAATTTCTTGCTACATAGTACTGATTTTTGCTACGTAGCTGATTGTTTGCTACGTAGGATTACATAATATTGACGTCTTGTTATCTGAAGCTACGTAGCACCAATTTCTTGCTACATAATACTGTCTTTTGCTACGTAGCATTGATTTTTTACTACGTAGGACTATATAATATTGTCTTGTTGTCTGAAGCTACGTAGCACTAATTTCTTGCTACATAGTACTGACTTCTTATTACATAGAGCTACGCAATATTATGTAGATAACAAGACGTTAATATTATGTAGTTCTACGTAGCAAAAAATCAGTGCTACGTAGGAAAAGTCAGTACTACGTAGCAAGAAATTAGTGCTACGTAGTTCCAAATAACAAGACATTAATATTATGTAGTCTTACGTAGCAGAAAAACAATGCTACATAGCAAAAAATTAGTGCTACGTAGCAAGAAATTAGTGTTATATAATATTTGAAGCAGCCTGTTGTGCCACGTGGCTTAATTTTATTTGTGTGCGGACGGATGACGTGGCACACATTGTGCACATAATAATTTCTCCCTCTTCTCTCTCTCTCTCTCTCCCTAGCCCCTTTAGAAAGGATCTACAACTAATCCAATAATTACAGTTAATATATTTACATTTTTCAAATTTTATATCAACATGAATTGTGATTATTCATTCAAGACAAAGATAAAAGAATAACTATTCAACTTAGGCCTTCAAACGAGTAATAATTGAAGATAACACAAAAAAGAAATTTGAAAAGTTAAGAGCTTCTCACTCAGGCAGCATCTTTGTAGGTGCAAATGGTTTGCTTCATGGAATCTAACTGCTGGATGATGTATTCCAATTTTTGGAAGCAAATTTCATTGGAAATTCTCGAATTGTAATCGCACTTTTCAAATGGACGATACTCACAGGTGCTCTTGATTTCTTCCCGTAATGTCATCTGGATCTCCTGAACCAGCAAACAGATATTATGTAAACTTTATTAACCACCATCGTTTACATTTATAATGCAATTCCAAACAAAAAAAGTATAGTGCAGGTAGAAGCTTGAAAAAGTATACTAGATGTCCTGTTTGGCGTGAGGACCAAAACAGAAACAAAATAATACTAATTTAAAAAATAACAATAATAATAATAAATAAATTATTTTTATTATTCTACACAAATTTTAATATAAAAAATATAAACTTTATTTCACATCTTAGATTAAAATGCTCGATTTGAATACTTTGATCTAGAATGTGAAATAAAGTTGATATTTTTATTTTAAATTGTTGAGTATGTACAATAAAATAATAATTTTTATATTTGAATTTGTGTAGAATGATTTAAAAAATTTATTTATTATTATTATTGTTGTTTTTTAAATTAGTACTATTTTGGTCCTGTTTTAGTCCTCACGCCAAACAGGAATATAGTTCAAAGTTCAAAAACTTCTGTTTAGCTCAGAAATGAAAGTATATGATGACAACAAAGCCTTGATCCAAATTAGTTAGGCTCTGCTATACCAATTTCTCTTCTCAATTGAACTCTGTTAAATCAATGCCCTCCAATAAGGTGTGTTCTTACCTTACAAGCCAATTGACTACAATGAAATAAATGGAAAGCTAAAGATAGAATTGGCAAGGGGTACCAATAAAATGTGGGAAGATAAAATGACCTTTTATTTGTGATGGACTTTGAATGAAATTCATTTGAACTTTGAGATCACATTAAGGAAAAAAACAAATGGCAAAAAATTCAAAATTTTTCAACAAACTCCAATATATTACTATAGATATATAGACATACACAGGCGTGCGCATGCACACACATGGAGAGGGGGCGAGAGAGAGAGAGAAATACCATGCATGATGAAAAAAAGTAAGGGATATTGAAAAGAAGATAATCCAACATCGAAATATTTAATAATTAGAAATCCCGAGTACCTGACAAATTCGATAAAATAGCTAAAGTACAGTTAAATCCAATCAGTAAAATAGGTCCTATAAAGAGTCCATCTATTACCAATTATGAATTTCAAAGGTTCTCCAATGAGTGACAATGGAAATAACCCAAAGTTGAAGTCATTTCAAGCCAGAAAATAAATAATATATATACACACATTTGTCATATATGTGTGATCTACTACCAATTACGAATATCAATGCTTCTCCAATGAATAAGAATGGAAAGATGCTAAAGTTGAAAAGTCAGTTCAAGCCAAAGAATGGATAATATACCCGATGTGCCTACGTGTGTGCGTGTCATTGTCTCTCTGGCCTTGTTTGATTGGAACCCAATAACCCTCTAATCTCTTCAAAAATATTTTTATCAATATTTTGTTTTTTACATATCATACATAAATTTAAATATTAAAAATCAACTTTATTTCATATTCTATACTAATCTCAACATTAAAAATTAATTTTATTTCACATCATATATATATTGCAATCAAAAGACTAATATTATTTCATATCCAACATATACTTCAACAAAAAGACTAACTTTATTTCACATCATATATATATTGCAATCAAAAGACTAATATTATTTCATATCCAACATATACTTCAACAAAAAGACTAACTTTATTTCACATTTAATACAATTTTTAAATTATAAAATAGTTTTATTTTATACCATATCATTAAAAAAAAAAATTCTCCATCTCAAAAAACTTAAATATTTCTAAAATATACTCCAATCAAATAAAGCCTATATGTATATTTCTCCGTCTGTGTCAAAATGCTTTGATTTTGGGATAAATATTCTTGATATTCAAAATCACAATTTAAATGGATTTTCTTAGACTTTATTTAATGATGTACCAAAAGGGGCAAAAAAGCTGGTAGAACTTAATAATTTATATCCAAAAATTCTATTTTGTTTCATATCGTAATTAATCACCCAAGTCAAGTTAATGGCAAGGCCAGGTACCCAAAAGGTAAAGTATTTGAGTTCGCATACAGCTTTATAGGCACATACTGTTCTGATAAATTGGAGTCTTACAATGATGCATCCAACTATGTTATAATCATGGGTGTCTTTTTTTGACATCCACTAAGGCAATACACAAAACACAAATTACTTCCCTAATTAAAAAGAAATAAGGCTAAAACAAAAGAAATAAATTAAAAGCAGTTTGTTTATAACAAAAGATTGCATGAAGGAGTCACGATCAAGTATGAAATGAAGCCTAAAAATCACTTCAATGCTTATAATCATAACATCCTGTGTCCTAGTTATCGAGGTTTTGTCCACTTTAATTTGAGAGAACAGCATGATTTGAGTACTTCCTAGGAAATCTCTAATCTCGAGATTACTCGAGCTCAAGCACACTGCAAAGTTCCCATTATAACTTTAGTTTTATCTCAAAAGATGCCTCTACAATTTTAGATCCTGTTATTACTCCTCCTGACCTGTCCACGTGGGACAACTTCATTGTGTTTGTTTGTGTGGGATCTGCCTAGTATTAAGGATCCAACTGCCTCTCAGTTGTGATGGATCCTTCCAATTAAATCTCACACAAACAAACATGATGGAGTAGTTCCACATGGACAAATCGAGAGAAGATACTAAGTTATATAAGTATTAAGGTAACCGAAACTGTAAAGTCGTCTATGTAGTTAAGTATACTTGAGTTGAAGTCGCAGTTTTCTAAAGTCAAAGTTGGAGATACCTCTACAAGTGGTACACGGGAAGTTACAATGATTTTTCACTAAACTATATGAATTAATTTTCTTTATCCACTTAAAACAAATCCTTTATTTCAAAATAAATAAATAAATAAATAAAACAAAAACTAGAAGTAACACGATACCTTGATGGATTGCATGAACTCACGGCAATGAACAACAAGAACTTCGTTTCGGGGGCCAGTGGAATTAGCGAGCTCGTCCATGGCTGATCCAGCGAGCTCTATTACACGAACTATCCTCTGCGAAAGTTAATCAAGTGAAAATTAACGCTAGATGGCTGATGGGACAAACAAGCCAGATAGAGCTGAAATCAGTGGATTTAACTGACCTTCTCGACATGATTAAGGCGTTGCAAGGAGACAGAATGGCTCTGAGGGCCCATCATTAATGTTTTGAGCTCAAAAGAGGAGCCCTAGAGAAAAGGTCGAAGAACCAAGTTGACTGTGTTCGAACTTATTAAATCCTAGCCTCCCTTTGGAACACCTTTAATAAATATATTTAGGGTTAATACTTGGGAATAGATTTAATTAATATATTTAAGCTTAATAGCAACTAGGTCCCTCTAATTTAGGTCTACGTAGATTCAGGTCCTCTAGTTTAAGATAACGTGTAAATAGGTTATTTGACATTAATAAAGAGACTTAATAGAGAACATTTTCTCTAACTAATGAACTCATTTGACTAATTTAAATACAAAATTAATATTTTAAATGAAGATAAAGTCCAAACTGATCTATTAATTAGAAAAAATATTATCGATTATGTACTTTAATTAATATCAAAGAACATATTTCCATTTTAATTCAAACTAGAGGACCTACCTGACTAATTTAGACACCAAAGGGACCAAATTGCACAAATCCCAAACTAAAAAGACCTAATTGCTATTAACCTTTTTTATTTACTACTTATTCAAATCCGAGATCCTTTGGTATTCAAACAAGCTCTTTTCGCACCGAATTAAATAAACACCTTACAAACTTAAATTTTAAGCTTACATGTTAAGCTACTTAAGGGCTTGCTCATGTGCTTCAAAATTTAAGTTACATAAACTATTTGCATGTGCTTCAAAATATAAACAACTTTATTTAAATTTAAGTTATTTTCAAATGAGAAATAAAACTAGTAAATGAGTGACAAAATAGTGATCAAGTAAATGAAGAATCTGCCGCTCCAACAAACCTCTCACACACAATATCTTCGAGATATCTTATATCGGAAAAGAGGGCACATGATCAAGAAAAGTTCCATAAAAGTTCTGATATCACCACTCAAATCACAAAAATTTATGTCTGAATAGAAAGATATCCTGAGAGAATGCGACGTACAAAAGCAATCTAACTCTCTCTCCTCATCACTCCTCTTTGCAAATCTAAGTCTCTCCTCATCACTCATCTTATCAAATCTAACTCCTCATCACTCATCTTATCAAATCTAACTCCTCATCACTCATCTTATCAAATCTAACTCCTCATCACTCATCTTATATCACTTTAAGTAATCCTCCAGACTACCAAGCCCTTCAATAAAAGCATTGGGATCTAATTTTCCCTCAAAAAATTAACTTCTAATTTGACCCTCCAATAAATGTCATCAGACTTGATTTGTGGGGCTCTACAGTACTAGAATGGCCTATTAAGATTCTCATGGGTCATACCCTCAAATGCTATGTATCATAATTTAAGTGGTGAACGTACACCCACATGGAAAACCATCCACAAGCTCATCCCAAATCTACTCTTTTGGTGAGTTTAGGCATCCTTTAACATGAGCCTATTTGTGACTATAGGTCTAACAGGTGAAGCACAAAATGTGGGAAGAATACCTTGGACTAATCCAATGGATAAATTCTTTTTGCATGTGACTCTAATATACTAAGTCGTCAATAAGCTGCTTACCCAAGCTTTTGAGAACTTGTTCAAATTTTTGTTATAATTGATTAAACTTCTTGCTAATATTATCTTTAAAGGCATTAACACTATTTTTAATTGCGCTTAAGTCTTAGGTAAATTCTCTAAAGTTATTTGAGGCAGTGGTTTCAGTTTCACTGATTTGTTTTTTTGGCCATGGTGACGTGAAACGAAAGGATGAAATGAGATAACACAAATTGCCACAATTAATACTAAAATAAACTATTATGAAATTCAAGGTAAGTTTTCAAATTACTAGTAAGTGAAAATGTTTCAAGTTGCAACAACAAGACAGATATTTTAATGCGTGTAAATGATATAAATATGATGACAGAGCAAGCTTTCTTTGCAAATAAAGGGTAAAGAGAAAGCAAAGGTTTTTTTACTTGGACTAAAGCAAAATTACTAGATGCTTAATCAAATAAATAAAAATCAACCTTTTAAGCCCCATTTGTTTTCAACTTAAAAATTAACCTGGTTTAATTTTAATCTGGCATATCACATCATACATAAAATTTAATATTAAAAATTAATTTTATTTCACATCCTACACACATTACTAAAATAATAACTAACTTATATCACATCCCTCACATATCCCAATATAATAACTAATTTTATATCACATCCCTCACATATCTCAATATAATAACTAATTTTATTTCACATCATTCACAATTTTTAATAAAAAATATCTCTATTTAAGTTTAATTTTAACCTTGTTAAATTTAACCTTACAAACAAACAAACCCTTAAAGTGAAAAAAAGCCTCTAAAGTAACATTTGTGCCTCAATTTTTATCCAATCTAGCGATTAGCATAAATTTAGTTTAGAAAATTGTCCTCACAATCTCGCCACGAAAGATGAGTTCAAAGCTATTCAATAAAATAAGCCGAGAGCCACATACACTGATTTGAGTCTAAATCAACTGAAAGCAGGTATGATCCGGCTTGGTGGAACCAAGTAGATCAAGCGTGCAAGGCGCTAAACAAGCCTATGGGATCTATTGGACATGATTGGGCAAGCAAGTTGAGTGAGAGGTGATCAAGTAAGTCGGTCAGGCAAGCAAGGCCTGCGCACTTTGCGGGTCCTACAAGAGCCTTTGCAAGGCTCTACAGATGAACAAGGTGAGCAAGAGAGTGAACAGGTGGCAAGCGGTATATTGCTACGGTTGATCGGATGAGGGCGACAACTGCAAGCAATTGCACACAGTGACTCAGCAACTCTGACTGCGAGGTTGGTGTGAGCCATGAGTCGCAACAAGTTGGCACAAACGCAATGAAAGATATTCGAAGTAGTAAAGTTGCTGTGAAGATGGAAGGTGAACAGTGTGAGTCATTAATGGAAGGAAGTGCAAAGACATGGTGGAAATAGTGACAATAGATGGATGGCAATTGTATTAGAACTTCTGTCTTTGATTCCAACTAATCAAGAACTAGATAGGGGAAAAGAATAGAAGAAAGAAGATGGAGAAAGGAGAAAAATAGAAGAATTGGAGAGAACAATTTTATTATTACATCAGAGCTACTAATACAAGACACTATACCTATTTATAGAATGTTTGGCCTATATAATAAAAGGAAAATATGTCATAATAACAAAAAATAACTGAAACAAAATAACATCTTGCCCAAACAACTAAATATTCAAAAGAAAACCCAATAAACTATTTATCTACATCAATATTATTTCCTAGAGGCACCTAGAATATTTAAATTTGAAATCAGACAAATTGGCTAAATCTTCATTAGGGAGGAGATCTCATAGGATGTTCATGCTACTTTAGAAGAGGGAGGCATCAGAACGTCGACTTTTAGTGACAACCTTTTTGAAAAGCAATGAACGGTGAAGCTAATCTCAACTGATGGGGTTTTACCTTTTACATTAAAATATATAGTTGTAGGATTACAAAATAAACTAAGTATATTTACAATATTACTTTTACAATAAATAATATACATCAGTACCCCCGCAATCTGAATAGGAGAACAAACATTCAAATTGAAATGAAAATCTTGAAATAATACAAATAGCAATGCTTTTGTCATAATATCGGCAAATTGTTGTGAAGAAGGTACATGTAAAACTCGAGCTTGACTAAGAGCAACTCATTCACAAACAAAATGAAGATCAAGTTCAACATGTTTTACTTGAGCTGAACCGGGTTGCTAGATAAATACATAGCACTAGTATTATCACAAAAATATTATACTGGCTAATGTTAAAGGAATATATATAACTCTTCTAAATGATTTTGGATCCAACATTCAGCATCAGCATTAACAATTGCCTGATACTCGACCACTGCACTAGAGCGGGAGACAGTATGTTGGTGTTTAGAGGACCAAGAAATCAAATTATTTCCCAAAAATGCACAATAACCAGAAGTAGAATGAAGCATATCAGAACAACCAGCCCAATCAGCATTTGAATAACTAATTGTGAGAAAGAAGATGGACGAACAATCAAACTATAATCAAGTGTGCCTTTTACATATCAAAGGCTACATTACACAACATAAAAGTGACGATCTTGTGGTGAATGCATAAATAAGCTAACTTGTTGAACAGCATAAGTGATATCCGATCTGGTAAAAGTTAAATACAGTAAAACACCAACTATGCTTCGATAAAAGGAGATCTAAAAAAATGGAGTAGATCCTATTTGCACTAACTTGCTAGTAACATCAACAGGAGTATGAGTAGGATTACAAGAAGACATTGAAGCACGATCCAAAAAGTCCGAAGCATACGTTGACTTTGATAAAAACAAACCATCATCTCAGCGTGTAATAGAAATACCCAAAAAGTAATGCAAAATGCCAAGATCATTCATAGCAAATTTCAAGCTCATAAAAGAAAACAAATGACGTAAGAACTCATAAGATGAAGCAATAAGTATAATGCCATCAATATATAAAAGAAGAATAACCATATTAGTTTCTTAACGATAGATAAACATTGAAGAATTAGCCTTACTGCAAATAAAGCCTTGAGAAAATAAATAAGTTGTAAACTGATGAAACCAAGCACAAGGAGCCAGCTTTAAACCATAAATAGCTCAATTCAATTTGCACACATAATCAGAATAAGCTGGATGAATGAATCTCAGTGGTTAACGCACATAAACGTCCTCAGTAAGTGTTTCATCAAAAAATGCATTTTTAATATCAAGTTGATGAATTGGCCAATTTTGTAATAATGCAAAACTAATAATAATTTGAATAGTAACAAGCTTAACAACTGGACTAAATGTTTCATCATAATCAACTCTTGTTGTGTATAACCTTGACCAACTAATCAAGCTTTAAACCTTTCAATAGAACCATCTGCTTTTTGTTTTATTCGATAGACCCCTTTTGAGCCAACAATATTTGCATTGAGAGGACAAGGAACAAGAGTATAAGTACTATATTGACAAAATGCATCAAAATCATCTTTCATTGCAGCACACCAATTTGAATCTTTTTGAGCAAAAGCAAAACTTTTGGGTTCCTTAGGTAAAGATGAAGTAATAGTAGTATGTAAAGAAGCAAAAACCTTAGGTTTATGAGTACCATCCATATTACGAGTAACCATAGAACGACTACGCACCAGTTGATGTGGAGAAGGAAGAAAAGATTGAGACAAGGGCCGATCCAAGCAAACATCTTGTGTAGGCATAGTTGAAGATGAAGGCAAAGCATCAGGTAAAGAACTTTGTGGAAAGACAGGAGTATGATGCTCTTAAAAATGTTTGTGGAAAGACAGGGGTATGGTGGTCGCTGTTCAAGTGGAGATGGAATTGATGGACAAGAGGAAGCTCGATATGTACTATAAAAATGAATCGCATAAGGAAAACAATTTTCATTAAAGTGAACATATTAAGAAATAATAAGTTTATTGAAAGATAGTTCAAGACATCAGAAACCTTTATGTTGGGATGAATACCTAAGAAAAACACACACAAAGGATCGAGGTGCAAGTTTATGTGGAGATGTATAAGATAAATTAGGATAGCAAGCACAACCAAAAACATGTAAGTGATCATAATTCAATAATTTAAAAAATAATACTTCATAAGGTGTCTTGCTGTAAAGGTGTAATATTCACCAAATGTGTAGCCATATTAATTGTTTCAACCCAAAATTTTGCAGGAAAAGATGCATGAAATAGTAAAGAACGTACCATATTTAATAATGTATGATGCATATGTTCAACTTTACCATTTTATTGTGATGTCCTTGGACAAGAAAACCACATGATGATTCCAGAAGTAGCGAATAAGTTTTATTGAACTCCCCACCAAAATCACATTGAACGACTTTGATATCATGACCAAAATGATTCTTTGAATATTATCAAAACCATTATAAGAAGAAAAAGAATAAAGATTACCTAGAGTAGAAGCCATGTGAGAAGTAGCACCACTATCAGAGTACCAATTTGAATATGGAAAAGCATATAGTTGAAAAACAGCATAAGTTTGTGGACTTGATTCAGAAGATGCTTTTAAGAAGGGAAAGCAATCACAAGCAATATGATTTGGTCCCAAGCATAATTGACATTTCAAATACAAATTAGTTGAACTAACATGCTCACATACATCATGGCCTTGCAACACAGTTACAAAAAGTTCTCGCCATAACAAGTAATTTGTGAAATCCAAAACATCAAGCACATAGTGTTTTATATTTGAGATAAAGAAAGCCACATGTGTAAGAGGATCTGCCTGTAATCTCTAAAAAGAAGATGAATGAGATACCTGAGAAGAAGATGAAGAAGAATCCATTTTATGGCCTTTGAAATATGCTTGGCTGACCTTGTAAAGATTCGCGAAAAGGCCGCTGCTCGCTGTAGTCTGTAGAAATATTTCCGCCAATAGCCCCTGCTTCAAACAGAATCTAGTGGATCTGAGAAAATAATTTGCAGGGAAAGGTAAAGAAGTGGAGGGCAAGGTCGCCGAGATGAATCTAGATCACGAACGATTCACCGGCTCCACCGGATCTATGTCCTTCCGAGCACCAAACTTCCGGATCGACCACAACCAGGCCCAGAGCTGAACACCGGTCAGATATCCGTTGCCGGAGCCGTCAGGTCCGTGCCGGAGAAACTGGAATGCGGCAGATCAGGAACGGCGGAAAGCAGGCTCGCAGAAGAGGCCTCGGAGGCGTGGGATGGGGGGCCGGCAGCTCCTGCGAGGCAAAGAGTTGAGCGATCGGAGTGAGCGACGATTTAGCGCGGACCTGATACCACAAAGATCAATGAACAGTGAAGCTAATCGCAGCTGATCGGGTTTTACCTTTTACATTACAGTATAAAATTTTTGAAGTGTTTTTTGGGGAAAGAAGAAGTGGACCCTGTGAAACAGTCAAAAGACTTCTTGAGGATGGAGAGGGATGGAGATGGAAGTACCGTCAGGAGAGGTGAAAACGGAGGAGAGGACTAGAGAAAGCTTGTTCCTTCTTGTAGGCGACGCTACCGGCGAGGATTTCGGCGACGCTACCGGCGAGGATTTCGGCGACGGGAAGCGGCGCCCGTGAGCTCTCGCTGAGGTAGGCGGAGAGAACCGGGAGAACACACTAGGGTCAGCTGGGAGAAAGTTAAATAGACCTAATTGGGCCTTGGTTATAGTTTTGGAATATTTTATCTATTTTTTTGATAAAAAATTATTTTAAATATATATAAGATACACTATTAAATTAAATTTTAAAAGTAGAATTTATGCATAACATAAAATAAATTTAAATTTAATATTTAAATTATATATAATATAAAATAGTTTTACAAAAGTTTAAGAATTTCTATAATTTCAATTAAATGAAGTTGCTCCTTATGAAATCTTTAAGAGCCTATTTGATAGCGAATTCAACTTCAAAATAAATAGAATCGGATTCAAAATTTAAAACGATTTCAAATAAGTGAAATAGTTTAAAACTTAAATTCTGTTTGGATAAAAAATAACTTGAAACTAATTTTAAATTTGCTTTAATTTATTTCTGTTTGGATGAACATTAATTTAGAAGTCACTTCATCTAAGACATTAAAATCTCAAAAATAATAAACATACATCAATTTTATAATTTTTGAATCATTTGCATTCTTTGGAGAGACATTATACACATTCTTCACCAAATCTTGGATTTTGCGCAACATTATCATCTGCGAGGGATCATTACCAGCAACCCCACTGCTGTTGCTACCGCCTCCTCTTTTTTCTCTCTCTATTTCTCTTCCGCTTCTTCTTCGAAGATGCACCCCCTAATTCCAATAGACGTTTTGATGCATTGGGTGGCATATGTACAATGTGAGAACCACTTTCAATTTGAATAGGTTCTTTAAATGTACCCTGTGCTACAGCATGTTCTAGTTCATCACTAGGAAATAGTTCTAAATCTGTTAAGTTAAAAGCTTCGTGCACAATACTATCCTCTTCAACATCTTCCTGACCAACAATCTCTTCAACTTGTATATTGCATGGAGGAACCGAAGCTGGAGGTAATACATGTGATGATCGAAATAGATCACCTTTAGCATGAGTTGCATCTAATATCGAATCAATGATATTGAACAAAAGAAATGATTTATCCTTGAACTTGTTCCAATCTGGATTATTCTGTAAACACATAATTCTATATTTGTTTATGAACTAATATTCTTATAAGTTTTCTTAGTCATTAAAATTTAGAAAAAAATAAGTACATGCTGTGATAAGTTCATCCCATAACTCTGGGGTACCAACAGGAGTCCCAGTTTCCTCTATCCACCCTCAGTCACTCTTTTCTTTTAGTTCTTTAAATTTTTTATAGTGTGTTTTTGTATTCTTTCATAAAGTTTTAAGCTGAGACTCTATTATTGACTCTTCAGCAAAGTGCAACTATTGCTTGTAAATTTCAGGCCATGCCCGCGCAAGTGATTTTCCACAATGCACGCAACTTTTAACGTGAAACTCTTGCATTATAATGCATAACTGTTTCACCTCAGCCTCACTAAACTTGCTTAACCTTTTGCCGATCTCTCCATTATTACCATCACATTCAGTATGTGAGAGTTGGCTAGTACTGATATCTATAAATTTTTTTTATTGTAATTTTTCGCTTTTTTTCATGAACATCTCTAAATAAAAGGTAATAAATGCATTAATAATATTAGATAAAGTGTCATATGAACGAATTTCAAAGCTAATAAATGCATTCTTTATTCCTATTATCATGGATCTTTAACAAGTAATAAATTCCAAGATATTGCATATCATGGATCCACATTGAAACCAAAACATGAACATACACAGGTCAAAATAAAGCATGAACAATGGTTTGATTAAAACGAAATGATATTCGTAGGGATTAGCCTGATAGTATTATAGAGTGTCATTTATTGATAAATTGCCATATAGTGTGTATTCAATTGGCTTTTTGATGAAACACAATCTAGTCTTCGCAAATAAACAGAATAAATTTTAACACAAGAATGGTTATTGGTCTTAATGTTCAAAATATTACTGGGGAATGAGCATTTAGAAGATGTTTGGCTGTTGATTACAATTCTCATTTTATTCTAGGTTTAATCTAAGAATTCATAAACACCAATTGGAATTGAATAACTTTTAATCCGAACACTTTAATCCAATTTTAAATTTAAGCTCGAAATCAAGTGAAATATATTTAAACTTAAATAAAAGATCACTGACAATAGTTACTAACAAAATCGACCACTTTGATCGCAAACCTTTCGAACGCCGTCAAAGCCCTGGGGCGCGGATTCGAAGAAGAACACGTCTTTCTTGCGGGTCGACAATCACCTACTACTTTACTGCAAGGGCAAGGCACAAGAGCAAGGCAAGAGCAAAAGCAAGGCGCAGTGAAGTTCGCTACTCTGGACAGCTGCATGAGCAAGGCGCAGAGAAGAAGAAATGTCGAGAGGTAGAGAAGAAGAAGCAGATCGCAAGCCGAAATCACGTTATCTGTGGTTTCAGCTTCGTAGCCTTGAAGTCGTTTCAAAAGTGCGAAACGAATTCAGTTTCATAAGGCAAATCCGAACTGTTTGGCACCTGAAACAGCTTCAAGTCAAATGAAGCCGATTGAAACGGCCCACCAAACAGGGCCTAACATCCTGAAGACATAACTATAAAATTTGACATTCTAAGTTTTAAATCGCTCTAATGTAAATTAAATTGATTTATATTCTTTCAGATCTAAGGTTTATAAAATTCAATCAAACTATAAATACAACTAAAATTCTTCAAAATATTGTATCATCATCTTAGACTTTGATAAAGGACTTTCTTAAAAAAAGAACATATTTGCTTTTTTTTTTTCATAAAAATATTTTCTTTAAATTGAATTTTAAAAATATTGAGATTCCATGAAAATGTTTGCTTTAAATTGATCGCACGCGGTCCCCTCCTTCAGGAATCTCCTCCTTTCTCCGGTGGTTGCTGCCACTCTACGCTTTCGCTTTCCTTCCAGTCATCCGTTCCTGTGGCCGGAACCCTAGCCCCATGGCGGCCACGGCTGCGGACGGAGGCTTTAGGGTTCTGGACCGGAACTCTCTGATCGATTATATCAGGGCAACGCCCGCACTCTCCTCCCAGCTTGGCAGCAAACTCGAAGGCCTCTCTGTCAAGGAGGTCGGCGATGGCAACCTTAATTACGTCTACATCATTGTCAGCTCCTCCGGCTCCCTCGTCTTAAAGCAGGCAGGCTTCATGTCTCCTCCATACTCGTTAAATCTCTGCCCTCGTTTCCGTCTCGTCGGATGTGGATGTGATTTTCACTTTTTAATTTTCTTTTTTACTGGAGGTTTTTGGGTTGCGGTTTACATGCTAGAAGGTTTTCGAACTAGCTCAGAAACGTTGATCCATTTTGTTCGTGGCTATTTGTTGTAATTTAGTTAATTTGAGATTGTTGTGGTCGGCTTTAGATTTATGTAACACTTCAACCTGGTTTTTTCGTTGTCTTTAAGGAATAGAATAGGATGCTTTGCTTTGTGCTTATAAACTTTTGATCAAACTCTTGAGTTTTCAAAAAAAAAGCCAAACAAAATAAATTCTTTAGACTGCTCTGCTGCATTGGCTGTGATAGTTTCCAAATATGAATGTTTATATTTTCAGCTGCTAGCCGATGACATGATAAAGCAGAGTGGAGTTTATTGCTCAAAAACGAAAGCTTAGTTACATAAGAGAGGAGAAAATTACAATAGAAATACGATTGGAGGAGACAGAAGAGTAAGAAGATAACGTTCATCATAACAAGAAGTTCTTACTGGGGCTATTGATCATCCCCCTGACCGGTTTAACTGTTCCGAATGGCTCTGAATTTTGGTTGCTGTCGAAAATGGGGAAGATGAGATAAAAGGGGAATTTAATTGAACTCTATAATTGTTGGAAAGGAACAATTTTTTCATTTGAAGAATCTAGGTCAAATACATTTTTTGTTCTTGTTTGGTTGACTTTTTCATAGGTTACTACTCTTCTTACATGCATACTTATGATCAAAACTTGGAATATAGGATAGTTTTGCAGTTGAAGAGTATTTATGTGCACAAAATGCTTATGTTCAGCATCTTTTGGTTGTCTAATTTGGAACCAATGACATGCCAAAATGCTGTTTTTAGTTTGTATAAAGTGACTTGGGATTTTTGTTTAAGGAAAACTATAGTAGTACGTGTCCAAAATAAAAAGGAAAATAACTTGGGAGAGTTCGATTCGCAATCTTGATCTACAAAGAAAGTTACTAAAAAGATAGTATTCAAGATTTTTGTGCATGATTTAAGCAATATTTTGGTGCATACATTATGATATCTATTATAAGTCATCTAAGATATTAATTTATGGTGATGAAAGTATATTAGAACATAGAAGATTGTCCTTCAAGTAGAATATTGTGGTATATTAGCTGTTACCTCTATTAAATTCGTGATGATATCAAAATCACTTGTTTGCATTATATTTTCTTTTGAAAGAGCTTATGCTTATTTATTAGTTCTATGAGGAAACAGGCCATTCCATATATACGATGCATTGGAGAATCATGGCCAATGACAAAGGAGCGTGCATATTTTGAGGCTTTAGCTTTGAAAGAACATGGTCGTCTATGCCCAACTCATGTCCCAGAAGTTTACCATTTCGACCGGCCATTGTCTTTGATTGCCATGAGGTACTTGAAGCCTCCGCACATCATTCTGCGAAAAGGATTGATTGCTGGAATCGTATATCCATTGCTTGCAGAACATATGTCAGAATATATGGCTAGAACACTTTTCTTTACATCTCTTCTATACCATTCTACATTAGAGCATAGACGTGAAGGTATGACTTTCCCAGTGGTTCCCTTTACGTGCTAATCACAATTGCATCTATCAACATTTTAATCTTGATTTCCATACTTTGGTTAATCAATTAATTGTTACTTGTTTAGAAGCCAACATTCCACTAGTTGATGCTTTAGATTGTTTTTATCTGTCATAAATGTTCAAAAAGGATTCAACTATTAAGGCATTGCAATTTCCCTTTCACTTTATATTTGTAATTTTTTTGAAGTGATTGTCCTCATTGTATTTCAAAATCTAGTGCCTATTAGTTTTAGTTTGTGTGGGGCCTTCTATAAGATGCTATAAATATCCATCTTTGTCCACTGAATTTCTTATTACCTACCATTGAGTTTCAAATTTGTTGGTGTCATATTAGTAGGATGCTAAAACACATCAACAGGGAGGATTGTATTTAATCAGGAGCTTACTTGAACCTTTAATTACTCATTCGAATCCAATTATTGAACATGTTATGAAGTTAGAATTTGACCTAACGCTGACTTCAGTGAGAATTGAGAAGATGGGTGAGATGGGGAAAAAGAGAGGCAAGAAACACACTGAGGCTCAAGAAAGATGTGCTGGACAGTCGGACGTGAACCCACATCTAGCATCACCCTTTTGCGTAAGGTCTCTTGGGCTTCAAACTGAAAAATTGAGGAGCTGATGAGCACTAGTGAGGTTGGATGAGTCTTTTTTGTTTCTTGAGTAGACATAGTTTACATTATTGTCTCTGTTTCTGGCATTTGAAGAAAGATTTCTTTTAAGGTTCTAGGGACTCCCCTCGTATCTTTATTGGCATCATTTCTTTATGGCACCAACTGCTCCCCACGAGCATGAATGAAATTCATTGAAAGGAGTGCAAGTGTGGTGTTGGAGAATTGATAAATGGGAAACTTGGAGTTGGATAAGAGCAAAGTCTGAGGAAAAGAGGAACTAGGCCACATAGTGCAGCTGTAGGTACTAGAATTTAAGCATATAATGTGTTTTTTTAGCTATTATAAAATATAGAGCTATGAAAGCACCTTTGACTATCATAGTAGTTTTGGATATCACAAATCTTTTCCAAAATTCATCCATTGGACTTGAGTACGAGTCAAACACTACCTAAATTCAAATTTATTGTATTGATCTTGGGCTAGTTATCAATTTGGTGAACTTAACGCTTTTAACTGGACCAACTGATCTTTTTGTCAATGCTTGCTAGAGTTTCTACTTTCTTTGCAAAAACGTGTGTTGGTTTGTAGTTGCTTGGTTTGTTGTAGTGTAGTGTTTATAATATAAGCATTTCGTGATATGCAGGGTAACACCGTCATGTTGCTTAGCCTAATAAATATTTAAGTAAATTTTAGTTTATTTTGGTTTTATTAGTGTGTATTGATATAGGAAATTTTGTTTCATATATTGTAATACTGAGTTATTGATTTATGTAGGCTGTGTTATTATCTGGAGTTAAAGAAAGCTTTGGATTGAGTAGTATTTTATTTTTTCATTCTTGTTATATTCTTACAAGTATAAATAAAAAACTTTTGAGTGGAATCTGGTCCTGAAATAGTCTTATTTTTTATGTTGTCAAAAAGTTTTTAGATCTTATTTTAACTTTTCACATATCTGCAGTTGCTGAATACTGCGGGAATGTGGAATTATGTAGACTTACCGAACAGGTTGTATTTTCGGATCCATATAAGGTATCTCAATACAATCATTGGACATCTCCCTATCTTGATCATAATGCTGAGGCAGTTCGTGAAGATGATATCTTAAAGCTTGAGGTTGCTGGTCTAAAATCTATGTATGATTTTTAATCTGACACCTTTTGTTGTCTTTTTTATACTTCTTGATGACTCTTAGTTTGAATCATATATTCAACCGGTTAGTCATACAAGGAATTATCTTTATTTTTGTAGGTTTTGTGAGAGAACCCAAGCTCTTGTTCATGGTGATCTTCATACTGGTTCTGTTATGGTGACTACTGAATCTACACAGGTCATCGATCCAGAATTTGCCTTTTATGGGCCCATGGGGTTTGACATAGGAGCCTTTTTAGGTAACTTGATATTGGCATTCTTTTCACAAGATGGACATGCAGATCAAGGAAATGACCGTTCAGTATGTAAAATGCTTTCATTTATAAGAAATGTTTTTTCTTTTGATTCGATAACCAGTTGTTTTGTTTTATTTTTTATATTCAACCATCTTGATATTTTTCTATAAAAAAGTCCATATTCATGTTTTCTCCTTTGGTATATATAGAGCTCCATTGACCCTTTGAGTAATCATTGTGAGCTTTATTTAACATTAAAATTTTATCAAATGAGATTGCCATTTTCCGTATGTTTGCTAGCTGTTGTAGCATGGGACAATGCTTTCATCTATAAGGTGAACTTTATGTATAATATATATATATATATATTTGCAAGTAGGCCAATGCATTTCTGTTTATATATGGTTTTAGCTTTTTTGGTGCTGAATATTAGCCCACAAAGCAAAAAAATATAAATTAAATAAGTGTCGCAGAGTTGAGGATGTTAAAGTAGATGAGTGGGTATATACGAAAAGATAGAATGAGAAATCAGTATATTCACTAGAAGATTTGAGTAGCCTTAGTTAAGGATATGTTCAGGGAGTGTCGGCTTAGATGATTTGAACATATAAACTGTAGGTCGATAAAAGGTCATTGAATTTTACTTGTATTAAAAAAAAAAAAGAGGAAGACCAAATAAAACATGACAAAAAATCATTAAAAAGAATCTCACATATTTGGAGATAAATGAGGACTTGTTATTTGATAGAGTGCAATGAACCCACTTAGTGGGATAAAGGCTTGGTTGTTATTATTGTTGTTGTTGTTGTATGGTTTTAGACCTTTTGTGCAGTTATGAATTTGCAGACTTAATTTTTGTACGAGGATTACAAAGTTTCCTTCATCTTGAAACTTTTTTGTTTCTTTTTTTATTTTTTTAGATATGCTTATGTATTATTCTGTTATTGTGATGAGTGTTTGTGCTCTTGTAGAAACCTATATTTGATTGCTGGATATTTCTGTAGGTAAGTGTGTGATTCGATGATCTAATCCACACTAATACATATTTTAAGATTTAAGATGATAGGTTGTATTCGTGTCTATTTGGAATATTCATATTTAGTCTTCATTACATCATAATGAAAAGTTGAAGACCATCTCTCTTTATGTAAGCGAGAATAGTAGATGAAGTTTTTGCAATTTTAAAAAATTTATTCATGCATCAAATGCAAAAGTAGCCTGACATTTAGGAGCTTTATGACACAAAAGCACTCAGATTAGTCAATCTCAAATTTGTGAATTGGTATCTTTCAATGCGTTGTGGGTGCCTGTGGTCATATGTTTCTGTTTATCTGTGTATATATATGATGTATCGATCGGAGTATGTATATGTGCCTACATATATGCATTTTTTTGTTTGTTTGTTTGTTTATATATATATATATATATATATATATATCTGTGTGTGTGTATTTATGTATGTATATTATAAGTGTGGTGTACTTGTTTCTGACTGTTTGTCTACTTTTATGGATGTCTGTTTGAATGTGTGTTTATATGTATCATGTATGTGTTTGGGTATATTTATTTGTGTATGTATGTATACATTTGATGTGACTGTGTGTGCTGTGTGTTTGTGTGAATGTTTTCTTATGTATGTATACTTGTATACATGCTCTGCAATGCACATGCACGCTGAAGAGCATGTATCGGCGCCTATCTGTATGTATGCTTTGTGTGTCTCTGTATTATGGCTAGGTGATCCATTTGTATTTATGGATGATCATTTGAGTTTTTCGATATTCGTAGTTATTTACCTATATATGTATACCAATTCATATGCATGTTTGTGGGTTCGAAGGCCTATATGTATGTGTGTGTTTCCATCTGTACGTGTTTTGTTTGTTGGTGTGTCTCTAATATGTATCTGTATTTTTATTTATGTAATAGATATATATATATATTGTATATATATCTATAAATGTATTTCTAAATGCCAATTTTATATTACACGGCCAAGCTTTTGTAAATGATCTGTAAAGTATATTATCAATCACCTCTCCTATACAGAACAGGTTGACCTGTTGATACGTCTACTATAGGAATGTTGTGATTGTAATTTATTTATTTTTTGTATTTATAGTACAAAATTTTGCAATTTTTTGTAATGATAGTTCTTGCCACTTGTATTCACAGGCATATAAGCAGTGGATTTTGAAGACAATTGGGGATGTCTGGAATCTATTTCAAAAGAAATTTATTACCCTTTGGAATGAAAATAAAGATGGGAATGGTGAGGCTTACCTCAAAGATATATATAAGAAGCCAGAGCTTTGGAACCTTGTTCAAGAAAAGTATATTAAAGATTTATTTCATGATTCTCTTGGATTTGGGGCCGCCAAAATGATAAGGTGATTCTTCTCTATACATATATTTTCAAACTTTGTTTCACATCTATGAACTTTTAGTATCCAGGCCCTCTTCAGCTCTTGCATCCTTTGCTATTCACTATAAATGTTGTACTATGATTTAATCATGATGTTCAGGTTTTTTTTATCATCTGCATAATATGTTAAAACCATTTACAAGCATCTAGTCTCTGCACTCTCACAGAAAGGAAAAACGAAAAAATTGTTGGATTATTTTTCATAGCTACATTGTATTTCTTATATATATTCCTTTCTTGTAGCTTTTTAGGTAGAAGTTTGTATTATAAACATTTTCCATGCATTACTTCTTGTCAAAGCTTTATAAAATGTTAGGTGCCATTTCGATAATATAGTTTAACCAAAACATATCTGTGTCAATGCCCGTGAATATGTTTTTTTAGAAAATATTCTTAAGAGGGCATTTGGCTCGTTATTATCCCGATGTTATGTCATGTAATCTAGATGACATCTTTTAATTAATAATTATATAATTTTATAGATGATTATTTATAGATATCATTAAACCAAACAATTATTTTCTCTACGTAACATAACATAACGCTAAGATAATATTAAATTAAATGCCTCCTAAAAGATATCTCATATATTTTGTTTTTATTTTAACAAAAATAGAAGGAAATGATAAAAATGCATAAATTGTTTATGGATTTTTTTTTTAACGAAGGTCCTTTGAACGCTCAACGAAGAAGTTTTGGCAACTTCTTGTACGACCTTCCTACCTTTGTCACTATAAAGTAATATTTTGGGTAGTCACCTTTTTCCAAAAGTAGTCACAGTAATTCTAATAAGAATGAAGTACCTCAGCATGCAAACGACCATAGGTGTGTTTGTTTGTAAGGTTAAATTTAAGAAGGTTAAAATTAAATTTGGATAGAGATATTTTTTTATTGAAAATTGTGAATGATGTGAAATAAAGTTAGTTATTATGTTGGGATATGTGAGGGATGTGATATAAAGTTAGTTATTATGTTGGAATATGTGAGGGATGTGATATAAGTTAGTTATTATTTTAGTAATATGTGTAGGATGTGAAATAAATTTAAATTTTAATATTAAATTTTATGTGTGATGTGATATGCCTGGTTAAAATTAATTCAGGTTAATTTTAAACTTCTAGACAAACGGGGAGCCTACTATGAATGCAGGAGAGAACTCAAAAATTAGGACACGTTTATGCTTAGCTACCTATTTTGTCTCTTACATATGAGAGTTTGCACTTCTTATTAGCTTCGAAGAACTCGTGTTCTAACTAATCGTTTTGTTTCTACACTAGCATGGGTTTCCCTCCTAGATCCTTGTGTTTCACGTAAAAACTAACATATGGATTCATTTAATGATCGGGGCTGCAGGAGGATAGTCGGCGTAGCGCATGTAGAGGATTTTGAATCGATTCCGGATGCTCGGAGAAGGGCGACATGTGAGCGTCGTGCTCTGGAATTCGCAAAATCGCTTCTCAAGGAAAGGCGCCGATTCGACAAAATCGAGCAAGTTGTCTCTGCAATTCAGGAGATCCCTACATAATTAAAATATTTTGATAGTATGGTGACTTTAAAAGCTTGTGATTAAGTACTTATGGTGCAAGAATGATCTTAAGCTTGGAAAAATAAACTCGCTATGGAGAGATTTTTATGTCATAATTGATGTATCATAACAGCTTTTATTATACGTTGGAGTCAAGTTCTTATGATGCAAGAATGATCTATGAGCTCACTATGGAGAAGTTTGATGTAAATTAATGATCACTGCTTTTATCAGAACAAAGTTTGAAATATATGAAATGTTCTCTAATTATGTGTTATGATCACAGCCTGAAGTCATATGTCAGTGTTAACATTGTTTGTCTTTTGCCTGAATATTTAGGCTTGGTTCGAGTTTTTTTCCAGACAAAATAAAAAAAAATTAATTTATTGTTCAAATTTAATATTAAAAATTTTTATTTTAATATTAGAAAGTGTATAAGATGTGAAATAAAATTGATTTTAATATTTATATTTGTGTTAGATATGTAATAAAATTAATTTTTATAGTTAAAATTTGTATTGGATAAAAAAATACTTCGAACTAAATGAAGTCTAGTTTTTGAAATTTAGGAGGCTTTTGGTTTGATTCGATGTTATTGTGATGTTAGGGTATTTGAAAAAATAAGTCATGGTTTGCTAACATATAATTAATTCTAAACTTGTATGCTAGAGCATTTAAGGCTATTAATTTTGCTCGAAGATCGTTCAAAAATTGAATCGAATTTTAAATCGAATCGAGCTAAATTCAATCTAAATGAGCCGACTAACGGGCTTTTTTTGGCTCAAAAATTTCATCAATCCAATCTTGAGCCGGCATAGGATCGGATCGAGATGGCTCGAAATTAAATTAATTAAAAAAATAAAAAATATTACATATATATATATTTATATATGTAACTAGATTTAGTATGTAATTTTTTCAATAGTCTATTAGAAGGCTTCATTGAATTTTCATTAGAATTTTTTTTAAGAATTATTTAAATCATATTTATTATAAATTATTTTTTTATTTTTATTTTTAAATAACAGATCAAAGCGAATAGCTATAGTTTAAGTTGATTAGATGAACAAATATATTTATACATAATATCCGAATAAAAAATCAAAAATTAGTTGAAATTCGAATCAATTTTGGCTTGGATCGAGCTTGAATCGATAGCAAATGAGCCAAACCCAGCTCGAATCGAAATCAAATCAAAAACTTTCAATTCAATCTTGAGCCGAAGTCGGATTGGCTCAAGATCGAATAGTTAACAGCCTTAAGAGAATTACAGAGCAACCTAAATTTATAGATTATGTATGCAGCACACAAAAGAGTTGAAAAACTTTAAATATGACATACTAGCATAAAAAGATGCTAATTTAAAACAATATTGTATTAATTTTAATGATTTTTTTTTAATTTTCAACCTTATAAAGATGTTATATTTGAATTTTTTGATGAGTTAACTCAATTGGTCATCCATGAGAAAATTTCACTAGCAGTTAAAGTCCATTTTTGCCAAAAATTGGCTATTAGCTTAGCTCAAAGATCAAATATCAATCAAAAATTAAATCGAAATTTAGATCAATTTGAAATCAACTTAATTCCAACGAGCCAATAAATGAGAGCTGTTTTTATGACTTAAGATTTTTATCAATTCAATCTTGAGTAAAGAAAAATGAAGTAAATTATTTATAAATATTTTTATATATAATTTGTTTCAGTTGTTAGTTTTTTTGAATAGCCTAATGACTACATCTGAATCTAATTCATGAATTTTACTCGAACACTGCTGACTATAATTTTTTTTACCTTTTGGAACCTGTGGCCGAACAGAACGTGAAATGATTATCAAATGATGTCTCAAGAGAAGGAAATTATTATAAAAAAGTGCAGATCTTGACGAAACTTCTAAACTGAATGATGAGTGATGAGAGAGACAAAAGAATGAATCATACCACATCAAAACGAGAAAAATTTTTCTAAATTGTATAAGTAAATAACATAATTCTAATATATAGATAAGTCTTTTAAGACAACCATGAGGCTAATGATTAAAAACTCCATAGTTAAGCGTACTTAAGCTAAAATCATACTAAGGCTCTGTTTGGTAATAAGAAAAAAAAGAAGATTTGATTGAAATTTTTTATCATTTTTGAAAGATGTGTATGATATGAAATAAAGTGAATTGGTTATATTAAAAATTATGTGGGATGTGAAATAAGTTGATTAATTTATTGAGATTTGTGTTAGATGTGAAATAAGTTGATTAATTTAATATTGAAATTTGTGTAGGATGAGATATAAAATAATTTTTTTAAAATAAATTTAAGATTTTGACCGTAGCTAATTTTAGCCACGATTTTCAGCCTATTGCCAAACAGGGCCTAAGATGCGTGACCTTCTGGGAAAAGCTCAAGTCACATTGTTTCTCTAAGCCAAAGTGAAAAATGCCTCTGGATCATAGGATTTTATATTCTTTGTTTCTGTTATTAACCATTATTAGATTGATGGACAACATGATTTAAGTCAACTGAATAAACAAAGATGTTTATACCTACGATTTTGGCTGAAAGGTCGATAATTAATGAAAAGTTGGATTGACTTTGGCACGAATCGATCTTGAATCGATGATAAACAAGTATGACCTAGCTCGGATCGAACTCTTCTCATTCATATTTTACATTAAATCGAGATAGAATCGAAAAATTTCAATTCAATTCTGAGCTGAGGTCGAAATGACTCGAATAACAGGCCTGGATCCACACACTAACAAGGCCCACCCATCACAATCAGTCCGTTGGGCAATGTGCTCAGGAACGATAAAGATGATGGTTGATAAGGAATAAAATAGAATTAGGACAAATTACATTTAAAGAAATATGATAAGAGAAATGAATGTGGTGCATAAAGAAAAATCATATCTCTAAATGATGTAAGAATAAATGTTAAAAAAAATTAAATATTATTTTAGACTATTTTGAGAGGTTTAAATGGATAACAATAGAAAAGGGAAATCTCAGCTATCTAAATTATATATTTAAAAAGTTATTTGATCACCTGTTAAATTTTATGAGTACCACAGAATTGTCCTTATGGTTAACATCTACTTGTATTTTAACGAAAAATTACCGTGTGTTCTGTTATCTCAGCTATCTAAAGTCGTTCATTCTCGTCAGTATTAGTCGTCGGCCCGTCTACGGCCATCCAACTATTTCAAAAGAGTTAACAATATATGACTTGAGTTTAACAAAAGTTAGGTAAACCATAACAATTTTGACATAAGTAATCGAAGCTTACGGAAATACGCTAAAAAATACCAACATTTTTCACCCGAAACTATACTTGTTTTGATCGAAACAAAAAAGAGATTTTAAAAATAAATATTGCTCAAAGCTGATCTTAAACTATCAAAATGTTTTTATTTTTATTTTTTATTTTTTTTATTTTTTTCCTTATCCCCTAGACACTATAATTTCTCCAACCCCACTTAGAAATTACAGTATTATAGTTCAAACTATAAACGTCCTAGTACCCAAGTAAGCTCATTCCCCTAAACCAAAGTGTTCAAGTTTAAGTTAATTTTTAAAATATTAATTGAGACTATAAATAATAAAATCATTTTTACCTACCAAAAGGCTTGATTCCATACAAAATGCTTGTTCATAATCATTTATTTTCACCAATCATGCACCTCAGTAAGTCATACATTGTTAGTCATAATTTATTCACATCTTTCTATAATCTCCAACCAACTTATCATGGACAACTCAATTTTTGTTTCAATTGCTTGTATAAAAAATATCATATACCAACTTAAAATGATCCATCTTCTACTTTCCAAAGTAGAATACCCATACCACCAACAATCTTCAATACGTGTTCTACATTCACACTGGCATTGCTATTATTTTTATTATATTTTCCTATCTCTGTTTTACTAGCACCATAAGCCCATCTCAGCACTAAAATATTTGCAATAGGTCATTTAATTTCAAAAACTAACTGAGATTCAGAGTTAAGAAATTCCCAAATTAAAAACAATGTTTCGAAGGATAAATCTCATTGATATAGAGAAAAGAATGAAGAGAAAGATGCTTACAAGCTTCAGTAAGGAAGGTCTCCGTCTGGAAGATCCCAGTTATCATCCGCATCATCGTTGGCAGGCTTTGAATCAACGACATTAGATTCGCTTTTTGCTGAATATGATCTAAATCTTGGCCCTGACAAGTTCCTGTAGGTTGCAAAAAAATATTAAATTTGAAAACTGGAGTTTAATGTCCCATCAATTTGTATTTGACAATCATAAATTTCATGTGACATAGCATGGATCTTTACGATGGGGAAATATCTCGACCTCAAAGGTTCAAGTTCAGAAAGGGAGAATCGCAATTGAAAAATTACGATAGAATTACATATTAACCACCTTAATCTAGTGCACTGTTCAGAAGATGGACGTTAATGTTAGGAATATACAAGACAAATTATCCTACATTGGTAGTTCAATTAAAAATTGTGGTGTTGATATGGTTCTTATCCACTAACTTAAACTTTTGGATTAATGATAGTTCATTCACTTATGCATTGGCCCAACTTGAGCCCAAATATCTCCCAAAACATAATGTTTTTGTATCTGAGGAACGTGAAGTTACACCAATTTGTAAATGAGGGGATGATTTATTTGGAACCTTCAGTACATTAGAAAGTTGAATGGAGAACCATATTTAGCATCAGCAGTCAGCAAAAAAGCTCCAGATAGAGCATTAAACATAATTTGACACCAAGCAAATGACAATGTAAACAAGCAATGCTAAGAGAACACTTCAGAAGCCATGCAAACTCGCATAGGGATATTATTATTAAGCAAATTAGAAACATATTACTTTCCATTCCATTTTGTAAAGTTACATGTTTTGTGTAATATAAATAGTACGGCTGATTTTTTTACACACTGTGCTATGTTTGACAATTTTTGTTAGGAGAGGGATATACCCATTCCCATTGGTTTTTGCAACATCCTCAAGGAGAATGTTAGTTGATGCCTACACTTTCTGTATTATTGTTTTTAGTTTAATATTGTGGCATTACCACCTTTAAAAAAAAGATGCTAATGAAATTTCTCATTATAGCCAGCAAATAATATTAATGTCTATTCATGAATAGAGCATAAATAGTTAGAAAATGAAAGAGGGTAAATGTGTAATTCAACCAAAATATAGTGACATACAAAAATATAATTTTCAAGTATGAAGCGAACAAAAAGCATAACCAATGATTCCAAGATCTCAACAATATTCAAGCACAATTAACTAAGTCTACCATATATGTAAGTGAAAAAATATGATATCTACCCATATTTTAAACCAATAAGAACAACAAGCAAGCAAGCCTTTATCCAACTAGTTAGCTACATAAATCCTTTGTTCATTGTATTCTATCAGTTAACAAATCTCCATTTAGCTCTAAATGTATAAGATCATTCCTTATAGTTCCTTATCATGCATTGTTTTGGTCTCCATCTTTCCCTTTTTACATAGGCAAAAACCAATAACCTAACTTTTCGTACTGGAACTTCAATCGGTCCATGATTTATATGTCCAAACCATATAAGTCGAGTCTCTTTAAGTCTATCCTCAATTGATACTATTCCAGCTTTCTCACAGATATACTCATTTTCCATTTTATCCTTTCATGCATACTCACTCATCTACTTTAACATCATTATTTTTACAGCACTTATTTTAAACCATAGAAAGAAAAAGGAGATGAAGCATCTTTAAAAAAAAATGAATGCCTTGAAAGTTTACTACCTAAATTAGTTTGATGAAATGGATAAATTGTGGCAAATTTTGTCATATATAGTAAATGATTTGGATATAAAGAAAAGTTAATTTGTTATATTGAAATTTGTTTAAGATGTGAAACAAAATTATTGATTATATCAAATAAATGCATGATATGAGAATAAAATTATTAATTCAAAATAAAGTAATTTATAATTTAAGAATTATGTTGGATATAAGAGAGTGTGGCCAAAAAAAGTCAAGGCCACTTTTGTATGGCTACCAACAGACACATCAGTTTCATTATCCCATTGCAATCGACTCCAGTTAGTAACAGTGGATAGCATAAGCAGGCCCAGGTCTATAAAGGAATACAAATTCAACCCAAAATGTTACACCCCCTTTCCTAATCTTACAAATAAATACTGAAAAGACCATGATCACACAATGACTTTTGTCAGCAGTCAGAATGTGCTTGAATCTAATGCCTCAAACATAGGTGGCAGAACCCTTATAGAAAGGCCTTTCTAGCTCACCCTGTAATTGAGCCCCCTCTTGCATAAATCAGAAATTAATTTATTGTAAAAGAAGTATTTCCTATTTTCTAAAAAAAAGAAGGTTTTCCACTGAAGAAGGAAAAGAATTTAAAAAACCAAAAAAAAACAAAAACCTACATGGAGTGCATTGGTTAGGAAATAAATTTACTGTTTTAGAAACATAGAGAAATTGAGATCACAAAAGAGCACTTTAGAAGCCATTGAATTTTTATTACGCAAAAGACACATGTATTGCAAGTTTGGTGATCCTAAAGCTGTGGGATCAAATGGACAACTACCCAAATATACAATAACTTTAAATAATTCAGTCCATTATCTGTGATACAGAGAAATACAGAAGGATGTTAATCAAAGAATCAAGGAACAAATGGCTAGAATGTAGGAGTTTGACAAGCGATAAAACTATGCGTGTCAAGTTGAAGGAAAATTTTCATAAGACTCCCATCCGAGAACATGCATTAGTGTAGTATACATGCATATGCACATGGATGAGTGATGATACTCACATAGTAAAATTGATAATATCAAGCAAAAGTTTGTCATAACACAAACAAAGGTTGACATAAAGAAGAAACAAGTGATTTGGTCCATCATCAACTTCTGAAGGCTAGTTCCAACATGCAAACATGACGATGAGTGTTAGGAAAGAACACAAATGACTTGGGTACGGTCATTAGACATGCAGTTGACTCACTTGCGCACGGTGCATTTCTTTTCCTAGAACTGAATGGAGAAGAGAAATCCATAAGGCTTTTTGATGAATTATGCAATGCAGTCAATTCCACGTTTACCTAGCTCTGCAATTGCAGCTGCTGTGTAATGCAGCCATTTCCACAAACACCTAGAATACATACACTGATAAGCGAAGTATTTGCAAAATTTGCTACACTCGTGTCTAATTCCAATATTCACAAATCTGTCACAATCATGAAAAGAGAAAAAATGAAGAAGACGCAGTAAAGAGAAAGACACAACCGACACACTACCTCCACCGATTCCGACGACTAGCCTCCCGCTTTTTCCTCTTCCTCTCCTCCCGCTTGCTCTCGAAGAACTTCCTCCGCCTGCACTCCTGGATGACGCCGGCCTTAGTGACCTCCCGCTTGAATCTCCGGAGAATAGCCTCCTCCGGCTCGTTCTCACCCACCAGAATCTGAACGTTGTAGCACGAGTTGAAGCAGAGCAGATTCGCGTGGCTAATGGCCAGATTCACCACAGCGGTCACCGGATCACCGGCTAGGGCTGTGACGGCGGTGTAGAAGGCAGGGGATCGGCACAGAAATGCTGCGGGTCGAACGCAGCGGAGAGAAGAGGGTAAAGAGAGGAGCCTGGAGACCTTCGAAACGGGCAGCTGAAGCAGATTACAAGAAGCCGCCATTGGAGATGGCCTGAAGACTTGAAGACGATGAACAGGAGGCCGCGAGAGACGGCGAAGCGACACCGAGAGAGTCAGGGTTCATAAAACGAGTCGAGTTCGAGCGACGAGTCTCCATATCAAATTTTAGGTTTTTGAGTTCGAATTATTTTTGTTAAAATTATTATCACAAATAATAATATTTAAACTTATATATATTTTAATTGAGTAAATTACACCGGCACTCCTATGGTAGACTACCATATTTATGCAGGTCCAGAAAATCTTAAACAATTCATTTATTACTGTAACTGTCAAATAGTAGTGAAAAAATATTTTTATTAATTTAAAAAAGTAATTATTTTTTTTTTAAATGTGAATTTTTATGAAAGTTTTTAACAAAAATATATTAAGATGAACTGAATAATTTGTGAGAAGATAGGATCTATTTGATCAATATTGTTAGAATTTAGTACCTAAAGAACACATTTAAAATTTTATAGTTTTTAGAGGCTCGAGTGTAATTTACCCATTTTAGTTTTTTTAAATATTTTTTATAAATTATAAAATATATATTAATTATCTTAAATATATTACATAAAAATATAATATAATTTTTAAAATTTGTAGCTTTATAGAAATTGAGTAGAATTTATGTTTGGGTCGGTTCTATTTTGAACGAGTTAATTTTAAGTTATAAAAAATTTGAGTCGAGCAAAACTCAAAAGATTTTAGCTTTGAACAAAATTTAAGGTAAAAACCAAATGCTGGAGCTGGTACTTTAATTTGTTTATTCGATTATTAAAATTTTCAAATTAGGATCAATTCTTATTAAATTCTAAAATTTCTGATATTTCTGAACTTCTCTACTGTTCACGTAATTTTTTTTTTAAATTCATTTTTAAAATTATATAAATAATAATAAATTCTTAAATTTTATTTTTAAAAAACTTTAAGCATGTATAATCATATATATAATCTATACATGTTATTTTTACATAATATATATTATTCAAAACCTTAAAGGTCTACTTAAGATGAATAACTGTTTCATTCCGCTCTAATTTTTTATAAAATAGTTATTTTTATATTTATTTTGATGAAATAGTTATTTTATAGAAAATTTTATATCTATTTTTATGAAATAATTATTCTTTTTTTTAAGAAATAACTACTTCTTAGTTATTTTTTGTAAGTTAAAAATATTATTTTAAAATTACTATTATTTACTCATATATATATATATATATAAAACATGATTACAATGTAGTGTATCTTTTAGATTTCTCTAATTTCTAAATTAGTTAACCAGACTCTTTAGTTCGAAGTAATATGCAAATAAATTCTTTAGCATCAATAAAAAAAAACTCAATTGAAGATATCTTCTCAACTAATGAGCTCATTTGATTAATTTAAAAGCTAAATCAATATTTTAAGTGAAAATAAAATCCAAATTAATCTATTAATTAAAAAAAAAACATTCTCTGTTATGTACTTTAATTAATACCAAATAGCCTATTTGTACTTTACTTAAAACTAGAAAAACTACACTTAATTTAGTAACTTAAAAGACCTAATTACACATAGGCCTAAATTAAAGGACCTAATTGCTTTTTTTTGAGGTCCTGCTTGCTATTAACTCATATATTATAAAATTTTTATTATAAAATATATTTATAAGTTGCATTCAAGTACCTTTAATTTAGATCTATATATATTCTAGTCTCTCTAATTTATAAATTAATCAAATAAATCATCTAAATTAAGGTACTATGCAAACATGTCCTTTAACATTACTAAAGATTAAACTAACCTATTAATTATTTTAATTAATACCAAAAGATCTATTTGAACTTTAATTCAAATTAGAGGATATACTTTATTAATTTAAAAACTTAAAAAACCTAATTATACATAAACTCAAATTAAAAAAAACTTAATTGCTATTAATCCCTTTTTTTATTTACTATCATTAAAAAATATTTTTAATATTTAGATGAGCTCTTTTCCCATCAGACTAAATAAATACGTTACAAACTTAAATTTTAAGCTTACTTCTTAAGCTACTTAAAATCTTTTTAAGCTTTTAAGTTATTTAAACTTGATCACATAAGATGAGTTTATTTTCAGGTGGAAGTGCCGTATAAGAAAATTTTGAGAACGCAAACTGTAAACTACTTATTATGGAGTAAATTATAATTTTCGGAGTAATGCGTCACATCTCTAATAAATAATCTCAAACTTTAAATTTAACTAAAATTTTTATATAAAAAAATAATTTTTATTTATATAATACTATTATATTATAGGAGTTTTTAACTGTATGACACAAAAAACTTCAATATTTACTTATTAGATACCGTAAAATTAAATATTACATGACACACACTTATTTATTTTAATTTTACAACCAACACACCCTAGTTAAAAAATCCTTACATTTTATTTAAGTAAATCATACTTAAGTTATATTTTAACTTAAATAAGGTTCATAAGAATAAAATCTAACCCCTTTTGTATCTTAAATTAAATCTAATCGTTAAGATGAGCATCTAACGATTAGATTTAAAATATTCTACATAAATAATAGATTTAAATAATTTTTAACATATAAGATTTAAGTTAAAGTGCACCGAGAATTAAATTTTATTCCTATGAACTTTATTTAAGTTAAAACATAACTTAAATATGATTTACTTAAATAAAATATAAGAATTTTTTTAACTAAAGTGTGTTGGTTGTAAAATTAAAATAAATAAGTGTGTCATATAATATTTAACTTTAGGATGTCTAATAAGTAAATATTGAAGATTTTTGTGTCATACATGTAAAAATCTATATATTATATAAGTGCTCCAAAATTTAAAGCACTGTTATTACATTTCTCCAATTTTAATGATCCCAAAGCTCATCCCAGTCTTCAACGATCGATCGAGAAACCAATAATCTCATCTTGAAGAAAAGGAGGAGACAAAAAGGCGATTTAAATTAACTAATCTGCGAGTTATGCCAATGTATAAGTCGGGATTAGCACCACAGATTGCACTAGATAGAACTATTTTGCAAGAAAAAAATAAATTATATTTAGATTCTTGAATTTAAAATATAAAATCACTCAAATTCATGATTTTAAAAAAATATTTTTAATTTTTTAATATTAAATTTTTTTAAAATACTCAAAATACCCTTCCCTCTGTCTCAACGCGCTTGGTTGTTGGAGAGAGAGAGAGAAAAGAAAAGAGTATTTTGAGAATTTTAAAAAAAAATTAATATTAAAAAACTTAAAGAATAGACATAAATCATGAACCTTTGCTCTGTTTGGCAATGGCCAAAAAAGTATGGCTAAAATTACCCATCACCAAAATCTTAAATTTACTTTAAAAAAACTTAAAAAAATTATTTTATATTTCATCTCACACAAATTCCAACATTAAACAATCACTTTATTTCACATCCAACACAATTCTCAATAAATTAATCAACTTTATTTCACATCATACATAATTTTTAATATAACCAACTTGCTTTATTTCACATCATACACATTTTTTAAAAATGGCTAAAAATTCCAACTACATCTTCTTTTTTTTCTTATTACCAAACAGAGCCTAAATGTAATTTATCCAAAAATAATAATAATAATAAACTCCATCACAAACATAATCTCAAATATAAGAGCCATTGATGTTGATGATGATGAAGAGGATGATGATGTGGAGTTGAATCATAAAAGCATATATTTCTTCATATCATGCCAAAAACAAACTACAATCCAACATAAAACTTACAGCATGCCGGCTTAACTCCTCTCAACAAAACCCGAAGCTCGTCGTCATAATCTACGACTGATCACTCGAACTAACCACCGGGAAATCCTTCTCCGACTGCCGGCGCCACAGGTAGTTGGTTGCTTCGACCCAACGAGGATTAACTACGAACTTCTGATTTTGCAGGGCCCATCGGGACTTCTTAGTTCCGAAATCCGTGGTAACAACGTGAGTAACAGAATCATCAACCTCTCTCAAGCAAACTGCTCCCAACTGCTCCGCCATCTTCCAGATCACCTCATTCTCTGGTCGGCTTTGGGACGGAAACAGCCTGCTGAAAACTATTACACAACCCTGTAGAACTTCCTGTCGAATGCTCCCGAGAACCTGTTAAATGTAGAGTATTAAACACCAGAAAGATGCTTTATCCATGAATTGGGAAAAGTTTTCGAAAAAAATTCGGCACCACATTTTTAGGATTTTTGCATTTTAAACCTTCTGCTATCTAGATTCAAGTATTGAAGTTCGGAAACTTCTCTCTATGTTATCTAGCAAGGGTAATCTAACCGAAGAAAATCTGCTCCTCATATTTTCGAAATGTAAGTATGGTCAAACCAGGATGATGAATGAACAAAAGAGAAATGACTAGAATATACATGACCTCAAAATCTAGTTTTTCTTGAAAAATTTCCTGAGCTATATATGCAGGGGACAACAAGATTTTTAAAAAATTTTTAAAGTCCAGCCTTTCGAGATTTGCTGTTCGATGAGAGAAGGAAAAGCTAAGTTGGGTTGGCCAAACAAATTCCCCATCATAAACTAATTCTTTGATATCCTACACAAACTCTAATATAAAACTATGTTTGGCATAACTTCCATATAATTGAAAGCCAAAAACTGATTTGACAAAATAGCTATGAAAGAAATTTCATCTTTTATAAAGCTAAACAAAAGATCTTTTGGAACAGCTACTTTTCAGAAAACTATTTCAAATAATTTTGAACAAATTTCTCCACATACTTTATATAATGTCCCATAATATCCTAAACAGTTATAATTATAATTATTCTTTATAAATTTAAAAACATTTATATTTTATATAACTACTAATTATTATACATATTTTTCCCAAAATCTATCAAACAATAGATACAATAATTATATTTAATAATAATATATAAATAATTTAAAATATATATATTCTAAAATTTATCATATACAAAAAATGCATATAAAAAATGTATAACATTTATGTCATGGTCTATCAATAAAATAAATAAATAAAAATTGACCCTAATTAAGTCCAATTTGGTAAAAATATATATATATTTGCCATACAAAGCACGACAGTTTCTATTAAACAAAGCCTAAAAAATTAATCTTATTTCACCCTTAACAAAACTCAGTACACCTATCAATTTTTTCTCACATCTCACACAATATTCATTATAACAACTAAACTTCTTTCTCATCATACACAAATTTCTTCAATCAAAATGACTACAGATCATAATAAGGATGGGCTTAGGTGCAACACATTGGTGACCGGATTGTGACCAAATCACAGGTTCAAAAACAAGGAATATCATATCTACTATATCAAAGCAAGGTCATGTAACTCAAGTATCACTATAATCTGCAATGCAGGAGTCTATACAAAAATATTTCCAGAGTTGAAATTGGAAAAAAAAAAAAATATGGCTGTGGATCTTTACCTGTCTGACATCTCTGGATGAAAAATCAGTATCAATGGCCTAAACAAATATAGCAACAAACTACTATTAAGAACCATAAAAGATTTTCTTATAGTGAAAACAAAAAAGTTCCTCAATAGTAACACCAACCGGATTGAAAAATGTTTGGTGAGTGCGTTTGAGGACATTAAGAATTGTAGCAAGTGCACCATTGGAATCGCTCTCATCTTGCTTTAATTCTGACAATGATCTTACACTGGAACCATGTTGACGACAACTAGAAGCAAAGAAATGGTACCTTTCCATTAAAATCAAATTTTCTTTATGCTTATCCCACACCTATTTCAACAAAAAGACACTAAGATATATTAGTCAGTAGTAACAAGCAGGTAGTACTAGTTTAGAGATAAAAAGCATTTGGTATTAGTGTTTTTGATCAGTTAATTGGCTCCGGGAATTTAGAGAAGTTACAGTAGAGTAGTGTTTTATAATATCAAATGATATACTTTGGACCTGAGATTTGTTCTAGCTGTCAGAGGAATTGATTCTCTATAATTTTTATGTTTAAAGTTGTCTTAATTAGGCTAATAAACATATGTTTTATTTGTCTAAACTCTGGAAAGAAAAGGGATATGAAACCCTAAAGCCTATATTACAAGGGTGGCTGCTCCAATGTAGAATGGATCACATATAGGTGTCATTGCCAAAATAACACAATCTTAAACCAGAAAGAAAATGTTGGAAAGCTTGCCCAAGTTTTTGGCCTATTCATGTGAAAACAGGAGCATGTCTGACCCCAAGCCTACCCTGAATTCATATGACTGTCATCCTCTTGATGTTTGTGAGGGCCAACAATGTTTATTTGCATTTTTGCTTGTTGCCAATCAGTATTTAGGGACATAAATGCCATTACGTTGCTACCTACTTGCTTAAAACTTTTCCTGTAGCATGGCTAAATTGGCATGTTCTCACTATAGCATCCATAGCTATATTCTGTTACATCATCTATATTGTAATATTTTTATATTTCTAAAAGCAGTAGCCTTAATCAAGAACAACAATTTTGTTATGCCAACTATTACCATCTTATGATCAATGTTCATCTTCTTAGACAGGGGTCGTTGTGATGCATCACCATTCAATATATAGATAAACTGATCAGAAAAAAATGTAAAAGCATTCAATTTTCGTATCTTGATTAAGTGTGTATGCAGGACTTTAATTTACATTAATTTGCACACTTTCACGTTTATGCCGCTACTGCAGATTAGCCATATATTTTATCCATTACTCCAGCTTATGCCTAATGCTACATTCAACCCTTGCAGCCTTGCATAATGAAGAGATTCCTAAAAGTTTCTTTGAACACGTAATATCACTGCAACCCCTCTATTTTTTCTTTAAATTCCATGACTTCAAAATTTACAAAACTTCCCCAACCATTTTTCCCACATAAGAAGTTGGTGGCAAACAAAAATGCACTACAACCATGCAAAAAAGGCCACTAAATTCTTTTCATTTATTTGGGCAGGTGTCTTTCCATTTATTTGGATAGGGGTGTGAGAGAGTTAAAGGGTGCTTGTATGCAGCCTTGTACGTCTTGGAACATTTATATGATAAAATACACTTGCATGGTATGTGCTTCAGATAAGAGATGGAAACCACAAAAAAGAAACCAGTACAAAGAACTGCATTTGGAGAAAATGAGAAATGGTTACGCACAAACTCTGTATCATCAAGTATCACTACGACACTTTCTGCTCCTAGCACCACATCAAGGCCTTTCTGGTTGCGTTGCGTGGAATCAGATTGTGTAATCACTTTAGAATTGAAATACACTCTCTCTGGATCAAGAATATTTGCAATTTCCAATGCATAAGATCGTTCTGCCATAGTATAGACATACATCTCAAAAATGGTACTTGCTTCCTTCAAGAAGGTATGGACAAAAGGCCGGAACTTGGTTAGCATGTGCATACCATCCAATTTGACTAAGCTCCTTTGAGAATCATCTACAGTAATGCATTCAGTAGATAAGTCAAAAACTAGACTTTGAAAATCAATAGAGATATCACATGAAAAACATACTCTGCAAAATTTCTGCTTGTCTTAGTAAATACTGCTCTTCCATGGAAATATCAACAAGCCTTGTCGAATTGAGAAGTGTATGGTCCAGATCCAGGATTAGAATTAGTTTTTTCTCCCGTAACACAGTAGTCAGATCAGCTCCCCGTAATCTAGAAATTTCCTTTCTGGCTAGCTTTAAATCCTGTAATGGGCAGAATATGGAGAAAGCTCATCAAAGGGAACTCTAAATATAAACCATTCATTACCCATACAAGAGTCAATCAGATAGCAACTATTTGAGAGGTTTAGACAAGAAAAAAAACAAAAGGGTAAATTCAATAAGCAGGAAATACATATTGCACTAATTTCACTTAAATTACAAGTCATGAAGCATAAGTATTTACAAGGAAATGCAAAGTAATAAAATTTCTTTAAGTACAGAAGCCCGTAAAGGACATTATGTCATATTCGACACCATGTTCCACATTTGGACAAACACAACAAAATATCTTGTCAAACATACTATATGGTATCTTATGATTATAACAGTTCTTTAACAACCCTGATAAGTAACAAGGACATTTTACATTATAAACTGGAAAGATTACGCCACTGTAACATAATCATAAAGCTAAACTTTCTTTTTAACATTTCTTCTTGAAATTCCCTCACAACCGCTGACCTTCAATAAATAAGTCATAATTCAAAATATTCACACTTACATGAAAATAATAGATTCACATGCCTAACTTTACATATTTAAAGTGCAGGATTTCCACAGTTCACCAGAATTTCATCACCGTCCCTACAATGGATGTGTTTGCGTTCCCTCACGTTTTATATCATGCATGGTCTGAAATTAAAAAGCTAAGAATTTAAGTCCAAGCCAGAAGAATAACTTGAAAGAACGTACAGATTTTATCGATCAAGAGTGAGCTTTTTTTTCAGATAGTTTAATCAAGAGTTAGCTGCTAAAATATATTAGCAACATTAGGGATAGCATTTTAAGATCATGGATTAACTTAAACAAGAGGTAAAAATTGTCCACAAAGAAAAATGTGATAAATAATCGTCTTATCAATCATTACCTTATGGATGTAACCAAATGCAACAGCTGAACCATTATCATCCTCCAACTGTCCACACAAAATGCACAATCCTTTAATAAATCCTGGGTGTGGAGGGCATTTGCCCATATCTTCACCATCAGAAGATGGACCTGCAGAACAACACATTCAAAAGAAATCAATTTCAAGCATTATCAAGAAAAAAATGCATTTACGTGTTTAAAATTTACATATTGAATAAAAGAACTACGAACTTAGCAGTAAATTTTGGCATATCTGATCAAGATTAATTTGTTGTTATCTCCTGTAATTTCAAGCATAAAGGTGCGTTCATTTACCTAGGGCAATATTGACCTAGTTAAACTTCACTTTGTTTTTGTCTTGAGATGTGTAGGATTTGGAATAAAATTAGTTTTCATATTAGGGTGTGTGTAGAGTGTAAAAAATCATTTTCATATTGTGATGCGTACAAGTCCCGAATCTTAACGCATCATTGATGGGTCTAAGTCCCAAATGACAAACGTGGAGAATTGTATTAGGCAGTCGAATTAAATATGACATTGATTCTTTAAGAAATAACACTACGGCCAGGGCGCTCCTAGAAGCGAAGCGTTGTGTTACCTGAATACAGTGAGAAATGTGTAAGAGTCACTAAACCAGTACCTAAGTGTAGTAATAAGTAAGCAAAAAATTCTCACATCATGAACAAATGCGGGTAAAGAAGTTAATCCAAGATATGAAAACACAAGTCATTAGAATTAGACTAGAAACTTGGAATGTAGGCATCCCTAACAAGCAAGTTAATAGTGTTAATAAATATTATGATTCATAAAAAGATTAATATTGTATACCTTCCAAAGACAAAATGGGTGAGGAAGGAAACCCAAGAAATTGATAGCTTAGGTTTTAAACTTTAATACTCTGAGAAGAATAAAATTAAAAATCAAGTATAATTCTAGACAATAATTTAAAGGATTACGTAGTAAAAGTTAAGAAAAATCGAAATAGAATTATAGTTTTAAAAACTAGAATTAGTGAAATGATTATTAATATTGCAAGTGTATATACTCCTAAAATAGAATTGGATGTAAATATAAAGAAAAATTTTTTAAATGATTTAAAAAAATTAATGTAAGAGATAGCTCGGGATGAAAGAATATTTATCAGAGGAGATCTAAATAAACATATTGAAAGCGTTACTAAACAATATAATAACATCAATAGTGGGTATGATTTTGAAAAGACTAATGAAAAAGGGTAAAACTACCTTCGAAGTTTCTTTAACTTATAATTTTATAATTGCTAATATTTTACTTGAAAATAGATGAGCATATCATCATTACAAGATTGAGTCATCAAGAACAAAGATTGATTAGTTACTTATAAGAAAATAAGATTTCTTGAATTATAAAGATTGTAAAATCATTCCAAGTGAGTGTTTAACTACTAAACATTGATTAATGATATTATATTTCAAAAAAAAAATTTAAAATAAGCCAAAACAGTACCCTCGAACTCAATTGTGAAATCTAAAAAATGACAATAATTGTAGCTTTAGAGAGGTTTTAGAACTTAAGCAGTGGGACACGGAGAGAAAATTTGATCTTACATCATAAATAGTTGTTAACTGCATCGGTGAAGTGACGAAAGATACACTGAAAGAATCCAAAGAAAAGGCTCCAAGTAATAAATGTACTTGGTGGTGGAAAGAAGATATACAAAAAAGGATTAGTAAAAAGAGTTGCTATAAAAACTTGTTTAAATACAAAAACAAAAAGAATTAGAAAAAATATAAAGTTGTTCGACAAAAGTCTGAAAAAGCAGCTTGTAAGGCAAAAAGTGTGACTTTTAAAGATTTACATAAGTCAAACACTAAAAAAAGAGAATGACATATATATAGGATTGTCAAAGCAAGAGATAAAAATTAAATACTTGACTCAAATAAAATGCATTAAAGATGAAAATTAGAAAATACTTTTCAAGAAAGAAGATATTTAATATAGATGGAAATGTTACTTTCAAAAATTTTTCAATGAAAGTTATGACACTACAATTGATCTTATTGAATTTAGCATTCAAAGAGAAAGCAAAAATTTCTCCAACATCCGACATATCGACAAAGTTGAAATTTGAAAATTTTTAAAAAAGATAAAGTATAGAAAAGTAGTTGAACTAGATGACATTCCAATAGATGTTTGAAAATATATGGGATATGAGTGAGTTTATTTGCTCACTAGGTTGTTTAATAAGATTTTAAAAAATAAAAGAATGTCAAATAAATAAAGAAATAGTATATTGGCACATAATTATAAAAATAAAGGTCATATAGACAATGGTGTCAACTATTGAGGAATTAAATTAATGAGTTATGTTTTAAAACTTTGAGAAATGGTGATCGAGCAAAGATTATATCGTAATACTAGGGTATTACATAACTAGTTCGGTGTCATTCCAAATAGATCTACTATGAAAGCTACTTATTTGTTAAAAGGTTTAACAAAAAAGTTTAAGGAGACAAAAAAATCTGCATTTAATTTTTATCGATTTAAAAAAATTATAATAAAGTCCCAAAAAAAGTGTGCTTCGAAAAGTTTTAAAAAAAAATTGACAATTTATATTCAAGTTACTAAAAACATATATAAAGGAGTTGTTACTTTTATTCGGACACAAAGAGATTTAACTATGGATTTTTCTATTACAATTGAATTCATCGAGGCTTGGCTTTAAGTTAAGATTGCTTTACAATGGTTATAAAAATTCTGACTAAACACATTCAAGATAAGATATTTTTGTGTATGCTTTTTAAAGATGATATTCACCTTGTTGATAAGCTAGAGATGAGGCCAAAGCAAAACTCGAGTTATAGAAAAAAACTTTAAAATTTAAATGTTTTCATCTTAATAGATCAAAATTTGAATATATGGAGTGCACATTTAGCTAATAAAGAAGCAATTGTATTAGTGTTATAACAATGGATGATCAATTTAGGAGGAAAACCTAATTGCAACAATCATTGATAACTAGAGTATTTATTGTCCAAGGTAAAATGATCCACAAATGATACCAGTGCTATCTTTCACAGCTACATCTTTAGTATCTTCAGAGTCCACTTTACGCCTTTTATTGCTGAAAATTAGCCAAAAAGTAAATCTATGAATTAAAGAAATTACATTGATAAATGAAATATCAATCCTAGAAAAACCCTTGGAACATATATTGTACATATAAGTTCTTGGGAAGCATAGAAAATGCCATCCATCAGCATTAAGAACTAGCAGTTATAGAACTTATTCCCTGCACAACACCTATTGTATAATCATAAGAAACGTATCAGGGATGATTTAGAAAGCTAAGTAGGACGATTTAAAAGGTTGACACTTGCGCAACCAACTAGTCCCTCCATAATTCACAGTCTATGACCAACCAACATTTTTTCCTTAAAACAAATCTCAAAAGGCAAATGTTTTTTCATCAAAAAAAACAAAAATGTTTTGGTTGGGGTGGCTGCTGCACTTGAATCTTCACTAAACTCAAATTATGAAGCAGTTCCATTTTTCAATAAAACTGAAACTAATCTTCTTTAAGGTCTGAACACCTTGACCTAATTTAAATTTAACTGGCCCAAACATCTGTATATAACATTGTCTGTAAAACAATTACAAAAAGCAGATACGAATTTTATTTCGTTGATCAAACCTATCAGAATCTGAGAAATTTCAGTTTCACTATCTTCCTCCAACCACAAACTATCACACACATACATACAAAGGCAATTGGGAAGGCAACAAATGTATTGAAAATGTACTGCTGTGCTATTTGAGGGATAGGAATACCCTTGGCTCTTTACTAATAGTTCAAAAGATGATAGAACACCTTGACTCTTCTATATCGCTTTCACCAGCATTATCAACCTCCTCATCATCAGGAGAAGAACTAGAGGAAGCCACTTCCAACTCGGTATCAAGAAATGCAGCAAAATCGTCACTACTGCTAGAGGACTGCACAGGAGATTCTGCCATCAAACTCATGAATCTATTGGGAAACCATAATTCCCTGCAAAAGCATGAGCAACAATTTATTAGTATTGGGAGCAGAACAGATTGCTAATATAAAAAACTCATATCCAGCAACTTCAATAACAATTTCATCTTAGAAGAGCTAAAACAGCTACTGGAGACCTGGAATTATAGGAATAATAGAAAACACTAGCCAACTTGCTAATACCAAGTCAAAGTAGCAACAAGCATCACCGTGAGGAGAATCAAGCTATAGATCATACATTATGCTTTTAGTTTACCAATCCACATAATGGTTAAGAAATTTCCAAAGCAGAGCATATAAGATCCCAAAACTTAGAAATTTAGTAAGAAAATTAAATATTATCTCATGTCTAGTGGAATGAAACAAATACAAGCAAACCAGTCAAAAATTTGAAACCATGAGAGTCAATCTCCACATAGTCAATATGGAATTTCTAAAGAGAGCATTTTACCAAGTAGAAATATAAATGATTCTATATCTGCCCTCTAGGTAGATTCAGCCAGATGAAGGACATGAAGTCGCAACAATATTTTATATAGCATAGAGATTTAATGAATGGAACAGCAACAGCAACCAGAGAATCACAACTAAACAAAGTTTCAATGTTAACAGGATTACAGGAAATAAAGAAAATCATCAACATGAAACATACACAATAAAAATTTAACAAGAAGATGGTCTGCTATGTAAACAATCACGAAGCAACACAGCTATTAGGAAGAAAATAACTAGGAAATTCAACTTATACAGGAAATAAAAACAGAGAACGGATAGAAAACAAACTGAAATAAATATGTAAAAGGAAGCTATATACACTATAGAATCTCAATCAACATCGATGGCGAAGGTAGGCAGCCAAGGAGCCACTCTCCTCTCAACCAACATAAGCAGGAAAAATCCATTCAAATCATCACCAAACTCATCAACAGCCTCCTGATCAATAAGCCTCCCACCTTTATAGAAGAGGGGAAGGGAGAACATCCATGTACCACAGGAGAGCACATCGGCAATTGCAAGCCGAATCCAAAGGACTCTCAGCGCTCAAAGGACCTGGAGGAGACTCCAAACTGCACGATATGTTATGAGACACAAAGGAAGTGGAAAAGGTAGATTGCGGTGGTTGCGTCACAGAGAGGCTCGACAAGCACTTCACAGATCTGTGGCAAATTACATTAAAATGAAAGCTAACAATTTTTGGTTAATATGGCCTCACTTATTGAATTTTATTCCAACACAGTCTAGAGTCTACAAGCATGAATTCCCTATAACTAGACAACCGCGTCCAAACAGCAAGCATAACGTCAATAAAATTGCTTTTAAGAAATTTGAAATGCAGAAATCTTAGAAAAACTTCATATTGAAACTGCAGAACCATGATATAGCAAACATAACAACAGCAGAATTGCTTTTACAGAGTTTTAAAACACGGGCCTATAAAAGAACCTCACACTAGAACTTCACAACCATGTCCAAATATCAAACAAAACTTCAATTTTATATTAAAGTCTATACGCATGAATTCCCTGCAACTGCATAACCATGTCTAAATAGCATAAATAACATCAGCTTAAACAAGATTCGCAAAATCTATCGTACTACAGAACAGTGATTAATTAACTTCCATGAAAGAAATCAACTCAACAGATTAACTACACGAAAAACAAATAGAAAAATAGAGGATGGAACTTCAACTAGATCATAAAGTACAGAAACAGCAGAAAACATTCAAGCTAGGGCGAAAAAGTGGAGTTACGCATACTTGGATTTGTTAAGCTCTGTTCTGATCAGAAAAGCGAGAAAACAGATATTACAGATCGATGAAACTGCGAGAGAAGTTTGGTAAAGGCTTCTTGAGTTGACACAACTTATTTAACCATACACAAAGCTAAAGGCAGTAATTAGGGGGGCTGATTACAAGCTACTACCATATCTGGAAAAGATTTTTGTGAAAGTAAAATCCGTGCATTCTAGATGCCAAATTTTCCGCATTTCATCAATGTTATGTTGCAATGCTTAAAGTTGTTCAAAACTTTTTGATGACATAAACCATATAGTGTGAATTGAGAAGGTTCAACAAAAAAAAAGACAAACCAACAATCAAATATACTATATATCCCAGTTAAATCTAATGAAAAAACAAAGTTCAAACAAAACTCACAAATACAGAGCTTATACTAACCAGAAAGCGAAACCGAAGCAGAACTCGAGATCGAATGGCGAGCTGAACCGGAACGCGATTAAGCTTATCGGCAGAGTAACGGGGAGGAATATGGTTTGGCGCTACTTCTTCGCTGCTTCGGGCGAGAGCAAAAGCAATAGGATGGTATTCTTGCTGATGTACAAGTCCTCCGATCGGGCGCCGAGCTGTGAGAGAAGCAGAGGATGGTGCGACAGATGCCAAGATTGGCTAGGGCTTGCGAAGGCGAGACGTTGAATGGGGAGATGTACGGGGATCTAGCGCCGCAAGTGCTCGGAGGAAGGAGAACCGGCTGCGCCACTCACGCTAGGGCTCGCAGCTGGTCGAGCTGAACCAGAAGAAGACGAAGATTAGCTTTGTCGACGTTAATGATAAGGAATGCAATACACTCAGACTTTTTAAATTTATTTAATTTTTTATTTACATAAATTTCACTTAAACAATATATTATTTTAAAAATAATAATTTAAGTTGGAAATGCCTAACTATAACAAAAACTAAAACGTGATATATAAAAAAATTAAAAAAATTTAAATACTATGTAGATAAATTCAACTATTTAAAATAATGTACATTATTTTTTTTTGACAATAAGTATAATATCAAGATTATTAATTTTTTATTTCAAATTTATATAAATAAGAGAAATTTTATCTTTAAATTCATAAAATTTAAAATAATTCAACTTTGACTTACTTTTCGAATTAAATTGAGACTAATTATCAACTTTTTTAGAAGATAATTACGCTTATTATATATATATTAAAATATATATAATTTTAAATTTATTTCTATATATTATGTATGTATTTATAGTTTTAAATTTTTAATTTAGATCTATTTATATTTGTAAAACAATATAAATAATATTATAAAACTTTTAATAGGTATAATTATATGTATGTCGAGTTAATTATAATTATAACAGCAAGTTAACTTCAATTGTAAATAAAAAAAATTTAAGTTAATTTTAGATCAAATAAAAATACAACTGTATAATTTAAAAAAATTTGATAATTTCAAATGAATTTTTAAAATCACTTTGTTATCTATGTTTCTACTGGGATTAACAAAACTCATCTCAAGTTTTCATCATAGGGAAAATTGCTTGCAAGGCCCCGACGTTTATAAGCTATTGCATTCTAGTGGCGGAGCCAAGACCTTAGGGGAGTAGATAAATTATTTATAATAATAATATAAAAATTTAAAATTATTTAAATTATAAAAAAATCTTATTACTATAAAACTAATATAAATAATCTTATATAAACTTTAATTATATGTGAATTATGATAATTAATTGATATATTTTTTTCATTATTAATAATTGTTTTCACAATACATTTTTATCTCATTGTTTTTCTAAGGAGTTAAGATTAGAATTTAAATTATATTTTATTTAAAATGAAATATTTTGATTTAAGAGTTCTGCTACATGCCTCAAATACTTAATCAATAAAATAGCTACGCATAAATAAAAATTTTAATACACTAGATTATTCAATGAATTAAGTGCTAATCTATTAAATAATTTAGCGAATTAAAACTCTAAATTATGATCAGTTAATTGATTATTTATTAGGGCTATATAATAATTTCTTAATTTAAATATAAAATACGTAAATAAATTCTTTAAGTTGAATGAATTTTTACCAACATGAAGTCTGTTTATATGATTTATATATTAAATAATTTATGAAAAATATATGAAAAAATAAAATTATAAGTTATTTAAATAATTTGTTAATCTAATATCTAAATTTTTTTTAAACTTATTATCTTAATTAATGATATGATATTTATTACATGAAACTCGAGACTAAAAGTAAAAAAAAAAAAACTTAGGAGCTGTAAGTTTAAAAAAAATCAATCAGCTGGTGCAATTGCACCCTGATCGCCATTTGGCTCCGCCACTGAGGATAAGTTAAATTTTCAATTAAGACCCTGTGTTTTAAGGATAACTTAAATTTTGATCAAACTCGGATATTATATCAAAAAATGTAGACATTCACCCAAGATGGTTTCACTCCTCGTTATCAATTGTCGTATGTACCACTTTCTTCTCTTAAATTGATTAAAAATTTTAGAAAATCAAGGAATGAAATTTATGAAACTGAAAATTCGAGAAAAAAAATAATAGATATCTCAAAAAAAGATAAATTGAAATTTTTGAAAGAATAATTTAGTAGTATATTAAATCCAACAGTCCATATTGTAAGAATACTAACAGTCACATGATTTAAATTGAAGGAAGTCTCAAATTGATATTTTTTTAGTAAAAATATAATGATGAAAATGCAAATATTGAAAATTAAATAACAGAATTACTTGATTTCAAAAAAATATTCTTAAAAATAGAAATCATATTATTTATCCTATTATTCAAAAAAATAATACAATGCCGTTGATAGTGGCATAAAAAGTTAGCAACGCAATATTTTTATCCAAAAAAAAAATTAATAGCACAAAATGAAATATTAATTAAAATTTAAATGTAACGAATTAAAAAGATAGACTAATATAAAAAATTAAGATTGTTTGGGACTAATTCATAATAAGGAGATAGTATAATTACCAGCATGTCACACCATTTCACTTTATTTATGCGTTATAACCCATCAATTCTTAGTTAATTACGCTATGCACACTCAAAACATTATAAAATCTTACATACACACACTTAAGTTAAAATTTAGTCAAAATCTATTTGAAAAAAAAAATATTTCGTTAGTAAATCATTAAAATTATATTTTTACCCTTAATAATACTTTTTTTTTCTTCTTCGATGTCACACTAAAGTGCTGATTTGTCTTAAAATCAATTCACGTCGCGGATGTTTCCTTCCCTTACCACAACCTAAACATCAAAATTTTAAGATTTTCACTCAAAATATATTTAAATATTCTTAAAATAATATGATGAACGGTTCAGATTTTTTGTAGCCTAATTATAATTAGGTTATTGAAAAATTATAATAGCTCATTATAATGAAAACAAGTGAAAGTGTGTGTGTATGTAAGATTTTATAATATTTTGAGTGTGCACAGCGTAATTAACTAAGAATTGATGGGTAACGCATAAATAAAGTCAAATGGTGTGGAATGTAAGTAATTATTCCTTTTTTTAATGGTATAATAAGAAGGTAGTTGGTAGTTAGTGGGAGTTATTGTCATATTGAGTTCTTTGGTGGACATTTAATGCAATTAATTACTAAATACATCAATACAAGCTATGCAATATCAAAAAGGGGTTTTTACATACAGGACATGAAATTTACATGAAATTACGCATTTCATCAATTCATAAATATTACCACTATCACACCATATTCATTTAAATTTTACGCATTTCACATATTTCACACCATATTCTTTGATGGTGAACTTCACATTTCTAAATTGGTCTTGATCTTAACTATATTATTAATATATTAATTAAATACTATAAATAAATTAATTTATATAAATAAGAATTAAAATATTTATGAATTTATGTATTTTAATTTATTTATCCTATTTAAAATTTCTAATTAGGGTGTCGAATTTAAATCCACATGACTATAATTTTTAATTGAAGTAAGAAAAATGATGTGTTTATAGTAAAAAATAAAAATATATATTAGAATTTAAATATTAATTAATTTATGCATTTTAATTTACATATAATATTATAAAGTATATAAAATATGTGAAATATATGAAATGCGTAAAATTTAAATGAATATGGTGTAATAGTGGTAATATTTACGAATTAATCATGAAATGCGTAATTTCGTGTAAATTTCATGTCCTGTATGTAAAAATCTCAATAAAAAATTATTACTTCATCAAAAAGCTAATATGTGCATGCTATATCGGCACGTGGGGCCCATTCGCATCCAACGTGGCATGCTCCTATTGGCTTTCTGTTGTCGAGTCATCCTCAAGCAATGGCTATTTCTTACGATGCAAGTGAAGTTCATTAAAATTTGAACAAGCTTACAAATTCTATGAAATGAAAAATAGGATGCACTCTAAGATAGAGGTGGCAATTTTTCATTTATTCGATCCATGAACTCAGTTTGAATCTATCTGGCTTAATCAGATATGAGTTAAGTTTATATAAATACGAGTCACAAATACGTCAAACCTGAATTGACCCTTCTAAAAATACTCAGTTACGAGTTGACGAGTCAATCCTATTTCGATCCGTTAACATTAATTATAACACTCTTATCTTTATATTAATTTAAAGTAAAGTAATATTGAATAACTCAAAAATTATAATAAACAAGTCAAGTTTGAGTTAAATTTAAATGAATCGATAAAAGAATTAGCTGATATGAGCCCGTCCTGTCAACACGAATTCAAAGACAACTATCATCGTATGAGGTTAGTAGCATTCGAGTTCAAGCGAGATTTAGTCGAACAAAATTCAAACATTTCAAATTCAACTTTAATTTGAGCTCTTTTATAAATTAGTTAGATCTTTTGAATAAGAAAAATCTTTTATCTTTAGTTTTTAGACTTATCAAGAAATAGTAAATCTTTTAATTATTTTTCAAATTAATCTTTTTATGATAAGGTATTGATTTTTAATTGACTCTTAATTAGCATTAAACTAAGAAAATGATTTATTGGTCCGACATTATTCTGATATTATATTATATTATTTAGAAAAAAAAATTATTTAATTTAATTATATCTTTAAATAATTTTTTAAATAATAAAATTATTATTTAAAAAATAATATCTAAATAATATAATATAATATTAAGATTATATTAAACCAAATACTCGTAAATTAACCGAGTAATATAAACTCTAACACTCTCCTCTCCCTCTATTACAGTCTCTTCTCATGATTTTGTGGGCATATAATTTATATTAATTATTTTGAGAGAGGGAAGAAGAGTGCAACATCCTCTATTTTTAAGTACAAAATATTAATTAATATGAATTTGAGATATTTTAAAAAAATTTATTTTATAATTAATTAGATTGAGAATTATAAATAATATAAATAATTTTATATTTTTTATATTAATTATGATAATCTTTCATATTTTATTATGTTAAATATAATTATTAATGAGAGGGAGTTCACAGGTGAAATTTTATTATATATTAAGAAAAATGAAAGTTGTGAGAAGTTAGATGGCAGAATATTATTAATTAAATTTATTTATGATTAATTACTTTTAGTATTATTCTCCCAAAAAAATTACTTTTAGTATTGAATTTATTAATATTATTAAATTTTAAGCGTATTTATATACATAATACTTCATATTATCATATTTATATATTACATACTTATTTTTAAACAATTTAACAACTAAATATTATATCCCACACTTTTTTTAAAATTTTAAAATATAATATTTGAAATAATATGATATATATATATAATAATATTTAAAAAATAAATGTAAAATATATTATTATAATAGTATAAAATATTATATATGTAATTATTCATAAGTTTAAATATATATTAGTGGGTTAAGGAGAAAGAGAAAGCCTATGGGTAGAGAGAGGGAGAATTGAGAACTGGATATTGTTAAATTTAATATTTATGATATTGTTGTTATGAATATTCCTATTTAATTTATAGATGTACTTTATGTTAATGATATTAATTTGCAATATATGCAATAATTGAAAACAATACTAAGCAATGTGATATATGAAAAAAGAATTGAGAACTAATTAACCACTAAGAACGGTATGATTTAAGTTAAACTGTGCTAACTCATGATTGATGAGGGTAGAGAGTGATTAGGGGTGGCAGTATATGACCTGACCCATGAATCTAACCCTAACCTGACCTGCAAATTTTCAGTATGGGTCATAAATTTTGACCCATTTATTAAACGGCTCGGGTTCGGGTTGGGCATAATTGGGTCGGACAGGATTCGGGTTGGACATTTATCAAAAAATGCTAATAAATTGGTCGGGTTCGGGTTGAGACTATTCGGGTCAGGTTGGATTCGGGTTCGACTCGAACCTGACCCGCTGACCCATTTTGCCACCCCTAAGAATAATTGTCCGATGATGTTCCAAAAAAAAAGAACTACTGTGAAAATGTGTGACTCTTTTGGTAGACTTCTAGGCATGCGAAAAGAGCATAAAACTTATTTCACATCAGAAAATAAAGAGATACATGATTGAGATATATGACTTGTGAATTAAAATAAGATTAGAAAAATAGAAGTCAAACTAGATGTTTTGTGTAAATAACTTTGATTTATTTAGTTTGTTGAGTTAAATTTATCTACCGGGTTCTATGATCAAACTAACGTTATTTCTATGGCACTAAAATTATAAGTTTACAAATACAATACAGTCACAAGTTCAAAGAAAAGGAAAAAAGAAAATTAGTGAAATTTATTTTATTATACTTAATTATAAAGAACATTATTTTTATAGTGAATAGAAAAAATTAGATAATCCAATGCTCAGTTTCTATTAATTCGACTTTGATTATTCGTATTATCAGGTCAATGGCGATCGAGATTTCACAGATAGAAAGTAAAACTTATGTTTAAGTTCTTTTGTTTGTGTAATTAAAAGCTAGAAGGTTAGGTGAAATTTTTGTGAAAAAAAAAAATGATTTATAAGATTGTTAGATATCATTTGATTGGAGAGTTGGCTTGACAATAACAACAATCAAATTTTAATTTTACTAGGTTGATCGGCTATATGAATTATTTATTTTTATTATGTCCTATCAATTAACAAATTCTTATTCAGGTGTAAGTAAGATCATTACTTATAGTTTCTTGACATTTCTTCTTTGGTCTCCCTCTTTCTCTTTATATGTGGGTAAAATTTAATAACTCGATTTTTCTAACTGGAGCTTCAATCGGCCTATGATTTATATGTCCAAATCATTTAAGCCGACTTTCTCTAAGTTCATCCTCAATTAGTGTAATACTAATTTTCTCGTGAATATACTCATTTCTCATTCAATTAGTGCATTTTTTTTAAAAGATTCATGTCATGATTAATTACACAAGTTTTTCGTTGGCTTTTAGATAAAGAAAAAAATATTTTATGAATTTAAATAATATAAAAAATATGAAATAAAATTAATTATAATATTCATATTTGCGTTGGATGTGAAATAAAAATAATTTTTAAAATTAAAATTAATTTGTGTTGAACCTAAAAAAAAATACTTGAACCAAACAAAAATTATATGTAAAAAAATAAGCATAAAAATAATATCAAGAAAGTTTTATAAGGTTATTATTATATATAGAAATTAAAATGATAAACCATAAATTATTAAAACATTACATAGTTTTACAAATATCACAACTCCACAGCTCCACATTACATGATGAGATCCCACTACTTTAAAAATTTGGTGCAAAATGGTACATATAACATGTAAAATTCTTGACAATATGACACAATCAAATCTCTATTTTTCTAAAAATCTCTCGATATAAAAATTTGAAAACTTCATGCACAATCGATTAAGATATATTAGTATAAAAATAATTTATTTCAAAAACTCAACTAAAGTGGCATTAAATAAGTGTTGGGCAATCAAATAGTTGACCTTTTGAGTCGGGTGGAAGGCATCCCAAAACACGTACTTGTTGGCATCCTCACACGTGTGGGGATTCAAATCATTGCATAAGTATGACATCTCGAATCTGCCTGTTCCACAACATCCTTCATTTACATTTTCAAATCCTGTCATCAAATACATAATATTTTTTAACGTATAATTATGACACTAATCAAGTGAATTATTGGCAAAAAGTTAACGAAGAAAAAAAGATAAAAGGGATTATTTTGAAAAATTTAGAAAAAAGTTAAGATTTAGTTATGAATAATATTAGAAAAACAAGGAATAAATTAAAAAAAAATGTTAGTAACATGGTAAGTGAGGCAATTCAAAAAACATGAACCAATATGAAATCAAGCTAAATCTCAAGAACCTAAGTGTACTTTGTTGATTACCTTATCTTTACCACTAATAAGTTTTAATATTGATTTTAATCTAATAATAATTAGAGTAAATTACATTCCGGTGCCTAAGGTGGAGGGTCATTAATTACACATTCTAACTTTTTTTTATTTGTAAGTTATAATCAGTCCATTTGAACAAAATGTATTATCATTATAACTTTAGGGGCTAAAATTAAAATTTTTAAAAACTTGAGATTAATATATAATATGCTTCTGACCTCAGGCGCTCGGATGTAATTTACCCTATGAAATTATTAACCATTACCATAACGGGAAGGATTCTCAATCATATCTAGAAGCAGATCGTAGACGCCGTTGACACTCAGCCGGAACTCCGGCAGCGCCGCTCGGAGCTCGGCGACCATGGCGTCTATCTTCCCGTTGAACTCCCTCGCCACCGCGTTGTACTCCTCCACGCACCCGCCGCCGCGGAGCAAGTTCGCCGTCCTCTCCAGCGGGAGGCAGCCGATGGGGCTCAGCCCGGTGAACATCACCTTCCTCGCCCCCAGCCGGTAGATCGCCGTCAGGAACTCGCCGGCTATGCCGACCAGGAAGTCCTCGAACTCGCCGACGGAGAACTCCTTGAACCGGCCGGTGACGAGGAGGAAGTAGTTCTCGAGGAAGTCGTTGGTGCCGATGCTGACGATGTAGAGCGCCTCGCGGATCGTGCGCAGAGCGGCGGCGGCGCCGAGGTACTGCCGGAGCCGCCGGCGGTACTGCCTGAAGTACCGCAGCTCCTTCCAGAAGGGGATCACGTTCTGTTGTGGAAGAGGAATTGCGCAGTTATCGACTTAATTTTTTTTTATTAATAAATAATATATATTAAAATCTTTAAAAGAGCTTTTAATTGGGCTCTAAAAATAATGCATCATATCAAATTTTAAATCGAGCATATTCATGAATTTCATACGAATAACTCACAAGCATTAATGATCCAAATACTTATGTATATAAATTCTTTCACTTACCAATCGATATTTATTTAAAATTATGTCAAAGTTTATTTATTAATATTAATAAACTGAATATAAATTTTTTTTTTGGATAATTACCTATATGCCACACAATTTAGTTTTATTTATGCCTTACTTACGCTATGCTTACTCAAAACATTACAAAATCTTATATACACACATTTGAGTTAAAACTTAATCAAAATCTATTTGAAGAAAAATATTTTGTTAGTTAAAATTATACTTTTACTCTTAATGGTACATATTTTTTTCTTCCTCAATATTACACTAAAGCGTTGATTTGTCCTAAAATCAATTCACGTCGTGGATGTCTCCTTCCTTTGTCGTCACCTAAACATTAAGGTTTTAGGATTTTCACTCAAAATATATTTAAATATTCTTAAAATAATAGGATGAACGGCTCAGATTTTTTATAATCTAACTATAGTTAGGTTATTGAAAAATTATGATTACTCATTATAATAAAAATAAGTTAAAATGTGTGTATGTAAGATTTTATAATGTTTTGAGTGTGCATAGCGTAATTAACTAAGAATGGATGGGTAAGACATAAATAAAACTAAATTGTGTGTCATGTAGGTAATTATCCCATTTTTTTATCGAATTGAACTTCAATATATTCGTTAAAAGCTCGATTTATTTATAGGGGTTTTTACATACAAGATATGAAATTTACACGAAATTACGCATTTCAACATCAATTCGTAAATATTACCACTATCACACCATATTCATTTAAATTTTACGCATTTCACATATTTCATATATTTTATAATATTATATGTAAATTAAAATACATAAATTCATTAATATTTAAATTTTAATATATATTTTTATTTTTTACTGTAAACACATCAACTTTCTTACTTCAATTAAAAATTATAGTAATGTAGATTTAAATTCGGTACCCTAATTGGAAATTTTATATGGAATAAATAAATTAAAATACATAAATTCATAAATATTTAAATTATTATTTATATAAATTAATTTATTTATAGTATCTAATTAATATATTAATAATATAGTTAAGATCAAGGCCAATTTAGAAACGTGAAGTTCACCGTCAAAAAATATGATGTGAAATATGTGAAATGCGTAAAATTTAAATGAATATGGTGCGATAGTGGTAATATTTATGAATTGATAGTGAAATGCGTAATTTCGTATATATTTCATGTCTTGTATGTAAAAACCCCTATAAGGTTAAAACTTCCTATTGATTAGTGGCAAGGTTGCCACGCTGCACAGGGCAGGCAGCTGCATTTATTTCTTCGTCCACCAAACTAACTCAAAAACTTTACTGTTTAGCTACTTCTTTCATATAACTCTCCCAAGATTTCTCTTTTTACATATCCAACCTTGCCACTTTTATCATTTTTCATTTTCATCAGCTTTTCTGTAATTAAATGCCATAACTGCATTTAATATCTCAAAATTCACTGTTGCAATTAAATGCCATAACTGCATTTAATATCTCAAAATGCACTGTTGGTAATGTTGAAATTTTTCAAAAAAGGAAAAGACTTGTAATTTATATAAAAAAAAACACACCAAAAAGGTTTCTTTTGTAAATATTAAATGCAATGATGCCTGCCCGCAATTTCCCATAAACAGCGGATCCGGTACACACTGAGAACTACAGTCATCCGCTCCGACAGCCTGCCGAGCTTCCGGCCTGCACGGCTGACGGCTGCACCCCCTAATTTGAGTTCGATGACTCGGTTTATTTATATATTCAGCCTCTAATTTTCAATATTTACGATTTTAATTTTAAGTAAATATAAAAATTATGTTGAAATTTAAAAAAACAAGAAAAATATGCAAGATTATTAATAATTTGATGCTGCATATAAAAATATATATTTTATTTTTATTTATAATTTGATTTAATGTTTAAACTTTGATAATAATTTAATAATTCACAAAAAAAATATTTAGTTTAAAATTATTATAATTTGACATATAAACTAGTTAGCTAATAAATTGTGCCGCAATATCGTTTTGAATAATTAGTAATACAACAGAACAAAAGATGAAGAAAAAAATTAATAAATAATATCTCCTTGTTCCAAATTTATTTATGTTTTTGAATTCTCTTAAACTTTTAAGTGATAAAATTATATTATCATCCAAATTAATGAGAAGATTTAAAGGTCTATGAATTAGGGTAAATTACATTTGAGCTCTTAAGATTGAGTGATCATTGCAAATAGATCTCAGTTTTTTAAAATCCTCTATTTAAGCCTCTGAAGTGGCATTTGTGTTATTGTAAGTTCCTCGAGGCTGGTTCTCATCTTTTTACAGGGTTGTTTCGAGCAAAAATTGCATATATTAATGAAAAAACTGAAAATTTATGTTTTTAAGGACAAATTGCCATTCTTTCTTTCTTCTCTCTCCATCTCTTTGCCACTATTAGTCCGAAACTAATGAAAATTTGGCAAAAAGATTATTTACATTTAATTTAAGGATTTTAAGAAACGTATTTGTAAAGTTTGTTAAACCTCAGGGCCCAAATGCAATTTACCCAAAAAAAACTATCAATCTGGTTTCACGAATCTTAAAGAGCGGCGGAGAGATAGCGCACCAGGACGTCGGAGGTGGCGTTGTCGAGGCCGGTGCCGGCGGAGGCAAAACAGACGGCGGTGGCGAAGTCGCGGATGCTCCGGGCCGGGTCGAGGTAGGCCGGCACGGTTGCGCCGAGGCCGAGCGCCTCGGCGATGAAGTCGGTGGCGAGGCGGCCGTTGCAGAAGCGTCCGGTGGGCTTGCCGCCGGGGAAGTCTCGGCCGTACGGCCGGAAATCGCTCTTCAGCACCGTCTTGATGCCGTTGTTGTTGCCTGCGTCGACCGTGGAGTCGCCGAAGACAATGAGGGCCGGGATCCGGCCGCTCGCCGCCGTTGCCGCCGGCGAGGGTAATGCCGGGAGCCAGAGGGAGAAAAGTAGGAGGAGGAGGAGGAGGAGGAGGAAGTTGGCCATCGGGAAGATCGCCGGAGATGGTGGCGGCGGTGGCGTAGGGGAGTGTGGGCTGTGGAGGTCAATAAATATGTTGGACGTGGTGTGCTGGGCGGCCAAGGATTTGATAAGAGGTCTGCTGGTTTGTTGGAGGATTTAATTAAAATGATTATGATTCATGCATGCATTAATTTTTCATAAGCTATGATTTACCAAAAATATCAATATTATTCCTTTTTCACAATTTTAAATTATTATGATTTCGATCCGTCAAAAGTCTCGTTGAAAAGCTTCTCGAACAAAAGTCATTAATGAAAAATATTTTTCTTGAAAATAAATTTGCATGCATTATCGAAGAGAGACGATGATTCAATCTATGAAGTTCTTAATTTGTTAAAGAAGAAGAAGGAATTGAGTTTTTCTCCACTTTTAGCCAAAAAAAAAAAAGAAACTTGGGTGCAAAAATTTTTATCGTCTGATTACTTATCCTTTTTTTTTTTTGTTACTTACTCGGCTTATGATACCCTTGGGTTATTAGACAATATCCAACATAAATTTTTCGTCAGGACAAAATCCCAAAATAATAATTCCGCATTATTCTTTAGGTCAGTGGTCGAAGTGAGTTGTCAAAAATTCTAATATTAGACAAGGTTATTCAATAAATTTTTTTTGTCGATATTGATTAGAAAAGAATCATATTTGAGCCTTGGTCCACCTTGCATCATTATCTTTTTGTCGATATCTTTTTTGTCAATATTAAAATAACTATATACATCTTGATGTGGCTGAATAAAAGTGTATCCCATTTGGTATAGAAAGAGTTTTTTTTTTTACTTGTAAGTTTAAAATTTCATTATATAGATATATAATGTTAATTACCTTTTATATTTTCATCTCAAAGTTACATAAATATTATCCATGCTCCACCTTGCATAGATCTTTATCATGATTGAGTCAGTCTATATCATAATATCTAAATATGATTTTTGAAAATTTGAACATGTCTTCATATTTTTTTAGACTTTTTTTTTATTAAAAATGAACATTATCTCATTAAAGGCTACCTAATTAATGTACTTATTAATTATAGTTCATGTTAGCTCATAACATCTAACATTTTAAAATGTTTAGTGGGGTATATGAATTTAGTTGCATTTAAAGGAGCGTTTAGTATAATATTATTTTAATATTATATTATATTATTTAAAAAAATTATTTTATTTAATAATATTTATAAATAATTTTTTATAAAATTATAAAATATTAATTAAAAGATAATATTTAGATATGATAATAATCCAACTCAAGGTTATTAAAATCGAATGGCAGTCAAATCAGTCGAGTGATCAATTTATGGTGTAATTAGTTTAATCGGATGATTTTATAATTACATTATAAATATATTTAATTTTACAAATATTATTAAAAGTTTTTTAAAAAATTAAAGTTAATCCATAGGCTATTAATTAAATGATAAAAATAATTTAATCATCGACTCACACAAATAAATGAATTAATTAAATTATAAACATATATATAAAAAAGTTAATAAACATCAATGAATTTCATTCTATATATTCGTAAACTTTAATCAATTCATATATTCAGTTCACCGATTGATTTTTTTTTTTTTTGCGGCTCCAATTTGGTTGAACTATTCTTACATTTTTAACGGCTAATTCACAATAGAACTGATTCGACCGTCCAATCTTGTAAGTATTTTTAATATTAATGGTTTTTTTTATTAAAAAATTTGTATTTTTCTTATATTCACATTTTTCAAGAAGTTGTAAGTGATGCAAATATTTGTCAACAATTATTCAATTGATGAGATGATCATTCTGACAATAATGAGTGAAAGCAAATGTGATCAAAAGATATATAAAAGGTTTAATTAGCATAGAAAACCAAAGTTTTTTTTTTTTTAAAAAAAGAAAACCAAATTTTTTTTTAAAAAAAAAAAAGAAAACCAAATTTGATTTGGCATTTTAGCTCTGAGTACATAAAATTGAGGTGGCATTGGGGAAATTCTTAGCACATTAAAATCTAAATGAAATATTTGTAAATAAATAAATAAATATATATATATATATATATATGACTTACCATTTCCTTCTATTATTTGGAGTTTGATCGTGAGACCGACCAGCTAATACCGACCAGCATATTAGCGAAGAGTTATTCTCATCGAAAAATAATAGGTGGTCAAAAATTTTAATCAAAAGAGCTTGTCGTAGAATATTTATGAAGAATTTTTATTGAAAATACTTTAATAAATATTCGGTGTTTGAAATTTTTTTTAATATGAATTTTTCATCTTTATCATGCATGCCACGTTGAAGGCCATATACAATACGTGATTTTGTATTAACAATTTTAGGGTTTAGCTTCATTTAGTTCTCTCGTAATAATTAAGTAAAAGATTTTATGGGTACTTAAAATTGGTCTTATGAGTTAGAACTCTTATTCCAGTTCATCCAGATTCCTCTTACTCAAAACTTTAAAATTATTTCAAGTGAGTCATTTTTTACGAAATCTATAAATTTTGATTGTTAAATTGTATTAAAATAATAGATTTGTATGACATAGGTAAGAATTAATGAAAGCTTGATATTACAATAGTAATTTTCAAAAATTAAATATATTTTTTATAATATACACGATCAAATTTGACATGATCCTTCAAAAAGAATCCACGTTGCGTGCTTTCTAGGATGAAGAAACCCAGTCGAGCATTTTGAGTTTTGTAATTCTGTGTGAAATAAAGGATCTACTTCAGCGGCCCGAATATAATTATATCAAACTATGTAATAATCTAAATAGATAGATTCATCGATTTTATGTTGACAAACTGATTGATACTTTTCAAAATCACTACAATTGATACATACAATGTTGTGATATTTTAATTAATGTAGATGTTAGGTAAGGATTAGTTAAGCTTATTAATGCTATGTGATTTTTTTTTTTTTTTGATAAAAAATGCTATGTGAATATTGGTTCATTTAATTGGAACACCATGTATCATGATGTGTTGGTTGCTACAAATTTTTTTTTTTTTTGATATTAAAATTGCTACAAATTTTTGGTGCAAAAATAATGTCATGCCATTGGGCTACATATTGAATGGTTTAATTTTCATAGAAAAAGGATGATGAATTAATGAGGAACCAAATATGGGTGGCATCATTAATTTATGTGCAATAAATATTAGGGTAAAGTTCATTATTTTTTTGTGGTACAATAGAAATTAATGTGGGCACAAATTTTTTTTTTTGAAAGGTTTTATTTAGGTTTTTTCTTTGCCAATTTTTTATATGGATATTCATGAGATTTTAAATTTATTTTTAGGATATTTAAATACATATGACATTATACTTGCTACTTGCATAATTATATAATAAAAAATAATATTTGTTTATAATATGTGAAACAAAATAAAAAAAAAATCATATAAAGCTAGCTCTTGTTGAGTTGAATCATCCATAACTTGATGTTGAATACTTCAATTTTGAATTGATAGAATTTATTTTGAGTTGATTTAAATTCATTTGATTTTAAATTAAATTCAACAAATTTTTTAGTTATATTTTTTATATAAATATATGTTAAATTATTATATATACTAAAATATATGTTAAATAATTACTCTTATTATACAATTTTAATAGCTGATTAATAAGTTAAATAATTATAATTTCAAATTTTAATGTATTAAATTATCTGATTAATTGACTTTAACCTAGTAAATAATTCAATAAATTAAAATTTACAATTATATTAGGCAATAATAACGAATTCAAAGCTTTTAAAAGTCATGTTTGACTGTCCCCAACGTCATTCAAGGCTGAATAATGAGTGATCGCTAGTGATGTCTTAAGAGAAAGAATTTACTGAGATAAAGTATGGCACCAAGCAGGCTTCTAGGCTGAATAATGAGTGGTGAGAAAGACACAAGAATAAATTATTTTACATCAAAAAATAAGAGAGATTCTGAGCTGTATAAGTAGATAACGTGATCTCAAATTATAAAGGTGCTTTTCGAAGAAAAATCGTGAGGCTAATGATAAAAATTTCGTAGTTAACTGTGCTTGGGCTGAAGTAGTATTAGGATGGGGGTAACCTTTTGAAGTCAAAGCAGACAATACATCTATAATGGGATCACGAGATATTACAAAGTTGCATCAACTTGAACTCAAACATTTTAATCATAATATTATTTTTTTTCTTTTGTATACTATTAAAAAATTATAGCTACATAATTCAAATTTAAATTTTTTATTGTGCTAAAAGAACACTACCAAATCTGTTAAATTGGTTTAACATTAATGATTAAATTTTATTGGACATCAAATTGATTTTATTACTTCTCATTCTTTTTTTTTCTAACATGTCCATTGCATTATGTATATTAAAATACAATATTATGAATATTAATCAACATTCATTATGTTTATAATTATAATTTTAGTTAAATCTTTTTTGTCTATTAATAATACAATATTTTAAATAGGATATTCACCATTTTGGCCAAATATATTTAATGTTTTGTTTGCAAAGTGAATCACATGATAAATGATAACCTATTTATATGTAGGACCTGCCTTTATTTATTGAATTCCTCACAGCATTGGCATAGTTTGGCAAGCCATTTATGGCCAATTCATTAATCAATGTGCTTTTAGGGGTGAAATTAACACTATTTCGAGCCGACCCGACCCTAAAATCAGAGCCCTCGAGCTGAGGTTTGCTCACTCGATTCTTTATTTTGACTGCTTCCCTTAATTATTTTTCTTAATCCAACTTGTTTCTTTTTCCGGGTTGATTTATTTGTAAACAAGGTGATATTTAAATATCACTCTATTTTAAATAACATTTTAAGTTATGTTATAATTTCATAATATTATTGAAAAATTAAATAATTAATTTGAATAAATAATATTAAAATATTATTGAGGCACAAACCCATTATAATCATTTGTCCATTTATTTATCAGATGTAATAATTTATTGAAAAATGAGTTTGAATATTCCACTTTTAAAACTCATAATATTCCCAGTTTTTGGCAGCAGCTTGGAGCCTTCAATTGGGGCTGCAGGCATAATAATTATGCAAGAGATTCATAGCATAAATGCCCATCATCAAGATCTCAGCTGTATGCATGCAAGCTGCCAACTAAAATGGGTAGCTAGTAATAATGTGTTCATTATAGAAAAATAAAAAATAAAAAATAAAAAATAAAAAATAAAAAAATAAAAAATAAAATAATGTGTTCATTATAGCATGTAATATATATATATATATGAAAAATATTTTAATTATAAAAAATTATATATGTCATTATCAAAAATAAAGTATTATGTAAATTATATCAAAATTATATATTTCACGTAGCATTTGTGAAAAATTTAAAAAATAAATTGCTGACACAATTTTATTAAAGGATAATTACCGATATGCCGCACCATTTAGTTTTATTTATACCTTACTCGTTCATTCTTAGTTAATTACGCTATGCACATTCAAAATATTATAAAATCTTACATACAGATATTTTAACTTATTTTTATTATAATGAGTAATTATAATTTTTCAATAACCTAGCTATAGTTAGATTATAAAAAATCTGAGCCGTTCATCATATTATTTTAAGGATATTTAAATATATTTTGAGTGAAAATCCTAATGTGAATTGATTTTAGGACAAATCAACGCTTTAGTGTGGTACTGAGGAAGAGAAAAATATGTATTATTAAGGATAAAAATATAATTTTAATGATTTACTAACAGAATATTTTTTTTCAAATAGATTTTGATTAAGTTTTAACTCAAGTGTGTGTATGTAAGATTTTATAATATTTTGAGTGTGCATAGCGTAATTAACTAAGAATGAATGGGTAAAGTATAAATAAAACTAAATGGTGTGACATGTAGGTAATTATCCCTTTTATTAATCATATCCTATCATGCATAATTCACAAGTTTATAATACAGATTTTTATTTTACTAGATTGAGTTTAAAGAGGATTGTATATATATAACTAATTTATAAAATAAATAGTATTTGAAGTATAGTGTTAAAATTTAAAATAAAGAAATTAGGATTTAGTTTTAGTAGTAAAGTAATTTATGACATAGGAGTTAATGTTTTAGATTCTAATTTATGTTTTTAGGGCTTAGGATTTTAGAGTATAGTGCAATGTTATCAAAAAATAATGTAAAATTTGTAATTTTATAAAGCTTTAGTATGATATACGTAATATTTTATTTTTGATGGTGAAATACATAATTTTTTATATTTAAAATATATTTCGTGTAAATATCTATAGCATGTAAAAATATTAATTTAGATTGTATACGTGGATATTGACAAACTGACAATTGGGCACGCGAACAAACCAAAGGAATAATCCGGGGATAGTTTTGGTAAATAAGATTGCATTGTTTCTTCTTTTCATGAGATAATTAGTCCGAGAAAAAGTAGTTAGAGGGGCACAAGAATAAATTATCTCACATCAAAAAAAAGGGAGATCTTGAGTTGTATAAGTAGATAACGCGATCTAAAATAGTCAAGCTTATGAAAGGAATAATCCGGGGATAGTTTTAATGTGGGGCTAATGATGAAAAACTCTACAGTTAAGCTTGTTTAAGTTAGAGTAGCACTGAAATGGATGATCTCTTATGAAATATTTAAGTTACATAGCTTTCTTAAAATTAAAATAGACAATACTTCTACATTTGAATCACAAAATATTATTTGGTTTCTATTTTGCTTTCTCATTAGTAGATTTTATCAGATTTTTTGAACCATTCAATTTGGTGACAAAAGTTTTTATCATCAATTTTATATAAAGTTCATGTTGAATCCAAATTATTTTTTTTTGCTAGAATTTTACACAATACATGAACTTTGTCATCCTTACATATTGGTTATCATTATTAAAATATTACAATATAAACAGTTCCCTTTTAAATTTTATGTTAGATCAAAGTTTTAAAACTTAGGTCCTATTTAGCGTGAGAATCAGTTAAAAAATAATAATAAATAAATTTTTTAGTTATTTTATATAAATTTTAATATAAAAAAATATTATTTTACTTTACATATTTAATAATTTTTAATAAAAATATTAATTTTATTTGATCACATTCAAATCAAAATACTCAAAAATAATATTTTTTTGAGATTTTTACATACAGGATATGAAATTTACACGAAATTATGCATTTCACCATCAATTCATAAATATTACCACTATCACACTATAATCATTTAAATTTTACACATTTCACATATTTCACACGATATTCTTTGATGGTGAACTTCACATTTTAAAATTGGCCTCGATCTTAACTATATTATTAATATATTAATTAAATACTATAAATAAACTAATTTATATAAATAACAATTTAAATATTTATGAATTTATGTATTTTAATTTATTTATACTATTTAAAATTTCCAATTAGGGTGCCGAATTTAAATCCACATGAATATAATTTTTAATTGAAGTAAGAAAATT
>KZ452022.1:521511-536409 GCA_002786265.1 Apostasia shenzhenica
TAGATAAGAATTTGGTAACTGATAGAGCGCAATGGAAACAAAGGATTCATGTAGCCGACCCCACCTAGTGGGATTAAGGCTTGGTTGTTGTTTGTTTGTTGTTTATAAAATCTACAAAACATGATTTATTAATAAGATTTAGAAAAACGTAAATCTAATAATATACAAATTTCTTCAGAACAATGTATTTATACATAAAAAAAAACTTGTACAAAATAAGAGCAAGTTAAATTTATTTTAAAGAATTATTAAAATAATAAAATCTAAATAATGTTATTCTTATAAAAAAAAACTTATAAGGAGCAAAAAAAATGAAAAATCAAAGCTATGTAATTTCAGATTTGTTGACGGAAGTCTCTCAACTCTAATATTTAGAAGAGGGAATTACACTTGATGACGGGTTTTTCATAAGTCTACGTTTTAGACGTTAGATTTTTCGTATTTTAGAAGTCCGATTTAGATGATTTGTGAATCGTTGGAAAACTAACTTCAAGGGCCACAACTCTTGTGAATAAAACAAGAGAAGAATCGTTCGTCATCGTATTAGAAAAATCGAGGAAGCCGGTGATTCTCTCTGCTACTAATTAAAAATTTTATTGACGGCTACGATTTACTCAATATATATAATCAAGGGTTATAATTAAAAACGAGCATTAATATTTCTCGAAGGGAGAGCAGAGGATTTTTTCGTAGATCGACGGAAGAATTGCCAGTAATTTCTTTGTAGTGAGCGGATGGTCCAATTGGTTACATTGAAACCAGTAATTTCTTAAGTCCTTAATAATGTTGATGCAAAAAATGCACCACAAGTCCACAACAGAGAGAAATGAGACGGCAATTTTTACGTAAAAACCTGAATTTCCGAGGGAAAAATCACAATGCCGTCCAGGCGATTTGAATCTACTAATCGAATCTCCACTTATAAAGCTTGATCTCTAAATGGAGACCGAATGAGTACAAGATGGATAAAGAGAGGGGCAGCTCAGCCCGAGAGAGAGAGAGGAAAGAAGGGTCCTTAGAGAGAGCAATTCACTCCTTATTTATAGCTTGGAGAGGAGGGGACATAGTAGGTTTAGTCTGTCACATCTGACACCTACTCCTGCAAAAGACGATTAGGGAGTGGGCTCCCATGCTGTCTTAAATGCTGAGTTGACACAATAGTACGGATAGTACGATCTTGTGATATCTCTTTGAGCTGCTGTTCGGCAAGGGGCTGCTGTTGAGCAGCTGTTCGGCAAGGGATGTTAGAGAAGGTTCTAACAAATACATATTGAATCAATCTATTCGCATTAAAATGTAATTAATTGTTGATTCGAGATATGATCATTATGTCGAAAAGATTGGGCGATAATTTAAATAAAGAAATTTTGTCGTTGCACCGTTCAAATTTTAACCAAATTTGCACGAAGTTTTCAATATCTTGTTCTGCAAAATAAAGTTTTGCATGTGCCTTACTATTTTAAATTTGCATCTAATTGTCAAAAACTTAAATTATATTTAATTAATTTAAATTTTTTGAATTAAATAGTTTAGAGATTATCTTTTAAATATTTGATGAGATTTAAATTAAGAAAAGAATTATTTAATCCTCTTTGGGATGCAGGCCAAGCTCAATATTAAGTAAAAGGCCCTAAGCCTGTTGTTGCCATGAGGCCTATAATCCCTACCATCGATCGTACTCGTGTTAAAATAAATTGTATTCGAGTCATTACATATGATAATGGACCCGTGAAAGCGTGAACAATTTCCCAAATATGACACGTAATAAGTCGGTCAGGAAATCGAACGACACAAAACATGATTCAAATACTCATTTAAGGGCTTCTTTGATCGAAGCAACACCTGGTAAGTTTTATTTTATTTTATTATATATGACGATAAATAAAATTAATTTAATATATAAATTTATTTGTATATAATATAAAATAAAAATTGTTAAAAAATAATATATAAAAATATAGAATATGAAGTTAATTTAATTTTTTATATTAAAATTTATGTAAAAGCGAGTTGACTTGTATTCCCAAGCCTGTTGACAGTTGGAATTAATATAAATGCAAAAAAGCTCATGTATTTGAAAAACATAATTAAAATTATTTTATAAATTTTTATCATATTTTACATAAATTATTTATAAATATTAATTTTATTTTTAATTTCATATAATTAACATCACAGTGAGAACATTTTAATCTCATTCACAAATAACAATAATAATAATATAATAAAATCTTATTTAATAATTTTTTAAAATTTACATAATATTAAATTAAATATCATTGTAATTTACCTATAAAACTAATTTAGTTTTTCGTCCTGCACCTATTAAAATATTGGTGGAAAATTTTTAAGTAAACATTGATGATGATAATGATAATAATAATAATAATAATTATTATTATTATTAGTAGTATTATTATTATTATGAGGAGAGCCTTTTATCTAAATCAGCAAGAACATCAAAAAAATCAGTAATGACAAATTTGATAGTTTTTATTATTATGAAAAGTATTTTTATATTGATTAATTTAATTGAAAAAGGTTTCATTAAAATTTGGCCACAAAATTCAAATAAAAAATTGTTTCACGAATTATTAATTGGAAAATTTCAAATCTATATTACTACATAGTATAACTTTTTTTCTTACAAAAAAAAAAGATAATTTTACTTTTTAGTCACCAGCTGTCAATTACAGAGAATACAAAAATTTTGTCAAAAAAAAAAAGATTTTTTCTTTATACAGTAATTATGAAATCCATTTAACGGCATTTAGGATATATAGATTTTTTTTATTATGAGAATTGGCATTATTATAAAATGAGAAAATTAAATATGTTATTTATAAAAGAAAAATTACTTATGATATAACCATTTATCTCATTTAATTGTAAATATATAATTTCAGAGTAAATGAATGAAAAGCCTTTCTCTAAAGTACATGGGTAACATTTTATTAAAAAAAATATTTCTTTTCAAAATTTCTACATTGGAGTTCATGTCGGGCCGAGTTTGAGTCAACTCGATAAATAATTAAATTTAAATTAAAATGAATAATCGAACACAATCCATTTGGCTGGGCAGTATTTTTAGGGAAGGTATATCCTATAAATATAATGATATAAATAATAGGGAAAATTGCATCCGGGCCTCTGCAGTCTTGAGGACATTACAAATTATTTCAATTTTAAAAAAAAACTTAATTTAAATTTCTAGAATTATAAAAGTATTATGATTTTGGTTTCTCTTTCAGAATTTTATCTTTTATATTAACGTTTTTTAATAAGATATGAGTAATTTATTCATTTTTTATTCATTTGAATAATTTAAATATTTTAAATGGCTATTACATCCTTCTATTTTTATTATTCTTTAAAACTTTAACAAGTATCTAAAATTTAATGGCTCTCATCAAAATTTTATCCTAAAATTTTGAAATTGAAAATATAAATATTAATATTTTAAAATTATATTCTAAAAAGCAAATATTTGCAAATAATAGTATAATGATTAAAAGTAATAATTATATTTTAATTGTGATCAAATAATAATATTTTTAAAATCTAAGAGACTTTAATTAAATTTTTATTAAAATAATTTGCAATACTCTTTTGCTATCAAGGGCTCAAATATAATTTACCCCAAATAATATTTATACTACGTCAAATAGGATGACTTGGTCTGATGGGTTGACTTTTCTTTAAAAAATTTATTATACATTTTTCATAAGAAAAACTGCAAAAAAAATAATAATTACAGCACACTTAAACCTCATAAAATTATATATTTCATATTATATTTTTAAAAAAATTATTAAATAAATTACTGATATATTCTCGTAAATTTTATTATATTATATATAACTTATAAGTTCATAATAGAGATTTTTATTTAGAATTTAAAATTTAAAATTTTAGAATATAATATTTTATATTTTATATTATAAATTGTGATTTTAGTACTCATAATTTAGAGTATAGTAAAATATTTGTATTCAAAAATAATATAAAATTTATAATTTTTAATAAATAAAACTGTAATTACCCCATGTTAAAAAATATGTTCATTTGAATTTTAATCTATTACTTTTTTTTTTGAAGTCTTTGAGGAAAATTAATAATGATATGAACTCATAATAATAGTTAGACTAATTTTAGAATTTTTTTTTTGATAGTAAATTTTGGAATTAATGTAGAGCATATTGGCATTTCATTTGTATCTATTTATTTATCTGTATATAATTATATGCAAATATATATACGTGTATTTAAGAATTTTTCTATCGCTTACTTCACAAAACACATCACAATTAAATATCAAAAGAATAACAGGATTGAATGTTTATTAAAAAAAATTAGTCTAATCAAACAAAACATAAAACAAATAATGAGCAAATTCAATGAAAATATTTATTAATTTTTATCAAATCATTTTTTTGTCACTTATTGATAATAATATTCTCATCATCTTTGGTGTTTTAATCTCAGTGAACTCCTTCAAATAAGTTTAGTGTAGTGCATGTCACACTTCCCCTTTATCTATTTGCCAAGTGGCATGAGCTGAGTTCAACTTTTTTTTTTCCCAATAATATTTGAAGATAAATTGCATTTTGGTCATCAACTTTGAGGTATATTTCATTTTTATATTTCAATTTTCAAAAATCCCCATTTTAACCTCTTTTTAACATAAGGCTAGGCTGGCTTGGCTCAAATAAAAACAAGTCAAGGGCTTGGTATTTTTTTTTCTTCTCATATTAAATAACTAAAATTATATTATATATCTCATATTATACAAACTCAAATATAATCTTTTTAAATATCCTACCTTATTTTTAATACAGTCTTTACATCTGATATTATTTTTAACTATTTAATTTACTCTATTTTTAATGATATATAATATAAATTACTCTTACATTACTGAGGTTAATAGGATACTTTAAATTGATTTATGAATTTTAAAATTTTTTACATAAACTTTAAGGTTGATAGAGTGTTTCAAATTAGTATATAAATTTTGAAATTATTTGTGTAGGTTCATGAGGTTAAAAGCGTGCTTCGTATTAATCTCTCAAAATTTATCTACTTGAATTAGGGTTTAATTTAAAATTAACTTGTATAGTACTCATGCAGGAACTACACGGAATTATTCACATAAAATTTTTAAAATTTAAATAAAAAAATTTAATATTTTACAACCATTCTGCCGCTCTCTCTTTCTCTCTCTCTCCTATTTCCCCAACCGCCCTCTCTCTCCTCTTTCTCTCTCTAGCCGCCCTGTCTTTCAATTACATACTATTTAATGTATAATTATTATTCAATACTATCCTAAATATTTATTAATATTAAATAATAATTTATTTTATTAATTTTTAAATCTTGTACTTTTACTAATAGTTTAAACTTGAAAATTCAAATGTCCATTTATATTATTTAATTATAAAAAATAATATAATACTACAAATTTGTTATATGATATAGAATTTAAATATTATTTTGTTATTAATATTAATATTTAAAATATTTATAGAATTTAATTATTATTATTTATTTTAATAAAATTTTTAAAATTTTAGCAAATTGAGGTGTGTGTCTTGTCATCTGAACTTAAAATTTATCTTAAATTTAGTCGTATTTTATTTTATTTAGTGTGAATTTAATTTCTTATTTAAAATTTATATTTATTTTTATATTAATTAATATTAATAAATTATAAATATAATATTTATTACTATATGTAATATAAATAAAATAAATTTATTGAATAATTATATTTTTAATATTTTATAGGGGAGAGAGAGGAGAGGAGAGAGAGAGGGAGAGAGAAGGGGCGGTTGGACGGAGAGAGAGTGCGACAGAGAAAATAATATTTTTTTGATGAAAAGAAAATAATTTTTGCTGATGAAAAGAAAATAATTTTTTGTTCAGGGTTATTAAAATTTTGAAGGCTAAAATGGGAAAGAGAGAGAGAAGAGAGAGGAGAGAGAGGGAGGGCGGCAGGAGAGAGAAAGCAGAAGGAGGAGAGAGAGAGGGGAGAGAGGGAGGGGCGGCAGGAGAGAGAAACTGAGAAAGCAGAGGGAGGCGGTGGGCGGGAGAAAGCAGAGAGGGAGGGCGGCAGGAGAGAGAAAGCAGAGAGAGGGTAAAATGGGAAAGCCACATTTTTCACTCGAAATACCATTTTTAATATAAAGATATAAATAAATGTGTTAACTTCAGATAACTACACGAAGAATTTTAAAATTCATAAATTAATTTGAAGTATACTATCAACACTACAAATTTATGTAAATTTTTTTAAAATTTATACACTAATTTAAAATATTTATCAACCTTAGGGATCTAAGAGTAATTTATTTTTTTAAAAATGTACAAAAGCTTTCAAGCTATTAAGTTTTTTTTTTTTTCAAAAAATCATATTTTTCGTTAGTTGAACGATGCTCTAATATAAAATATAAATAAATTAATTTATATATAATATTTATATAAATTGTGAAATAAATAATTATTTTTAAATAAAAAATTACATATATACTACTAATATCTATTTATTTTATACGATTAATACTTAAATTTTTAATATTACATATTAATCACAAAGATTATATAAAACTTACCGTTCAAGTACAATCCTTGCCACAAAATTGTGACATGCATGTAAGTAACAAAGATTGAATTCGAAATCTTCGAGTTTGACTTAAGACGAACTCGCTCGAATTCAACTTATTGTCAGCCTTATATGCAATAAATGTAAAACATGTCATAGTTTAAAATAATGATCAATAAAAGAGTACATCTAAATTAATTTGATGAAACTTGATTTCAATTTAAAAGATATTGATTTCGAGTTTACTCGATTTCGGCCTCAAGATAAGATGGTTAGCTTGATAAGATTGGAAATGTGATTTCAAGTGCTTAATCTTGGCCAATAGGAAAAAGGTTTTGAATTTTTTATACATATTTGATTATGCATTTGAAATAAAATTGATTTAATGTTTAATTTACTCGATATAAATAATAATTATATATATATAGCTATTTAAAATATAAGAGTTATCACAAAATTAATTTAATTTTTTAAATAGTTTGGATTGTAGTTAGCTTAATGTTTGACTCATAACTTAAAAAGAAAATATTTTAAGTTTATTATAAATTTTAATAATAATTTTTTACATTATATAAAAATTTCAATATTAAATTATAATATTATGTTATATTTAATACAAATTTTAATATTAAACTCAATTTTATTTCTATTTAAATAACCGCAACATATCACAGATACCACACAAATTTATTAGATATTATCATTATTTATGTAACCTTCACAGCAAATTTAATAAGGAGCATTTGCAGATGTATCCCTTAATCGTTTCTTAATTATATATTAAACCTCCTATTTTTTATTTCACAATTTAACCCTCCAAATTTTGTAAAAATGAAAACTAGTGGCATACATATATTCACAAATATTTTATAATATTTTGTATATATATATATATATCATTAGTAATAAGCATTCAAATAATTATAATTAACAAAAAAAATTTAAAATCTTAAAAAAAGAATTGAATATATTATTTTTAAAAAGTTTGGAGATTAAATTATAAAATAAAAAGTAATTTATTATGTAATAAAAGAAGAAGTACAAGACATATATGTAAATGCTTCTATAAAAAAATGGTAAGTAAACGGCACCGTTCCGCTTCCATTCATATGTGGGACTATCGTCATCCCTGGCTCGGTCTAATGGGTTGACCTTTTAATTTGATTTCAATTAAAATTTTATTTATTTAAACTTAAAATTAGATCATTAATTATCTTAATATATATAACGATAATATGCTGAGTGTGAAAAAACAACATATAAAACTCGCATGTGCATACATTTGAATGGATTTTGAGTGTGATTCAGAGTTTATACTTCGAACACAATAAAATATTTATTTATTCAAAATTCAAGTTTTGAACAAGATTTTGGGATGCGATCCCTCTCGCCCGTTTAGCCCAAGGTCAAAACGATATTAGATTAAAAAATAACAATAATGGTAATAAATAAATAAAATTTTATTATATTTTATATAAAAAATATATTTTAAATAAAATTAGCAATTTTATTTTATATTTTAAATTAAAATATTTTATTCATTAAATATGTAAAATAAAATTAATAATTTAATTGAAAATAATTAATTATATAAATAAAATAATTTTATTATAAAAAATTTATATAAAATATAATAAAAAGTTATTATTATTACTATTATTGTTATTTAATGGAATATATTTTGATATTGGGCTCTGGCACTGGCCCAAACAGGCCTTTAAAAATTGGGGATGGGTCAAAGCATCAAAGCATTTTCATGGCTTCTTCCCCAAGTTGTAAAATTCAGTCCCTATAAGAGAAATCTCTGCTGCAGCCTGACGTTCTTTCAGAGAGAGAGAGAGAGAGAGAGAGACTTTACCAAACTCCACCAAACCATTCTTCTTCTTCTTCTTCTTCTTCTTCTTCTTCTTCTTCTTCTTCTTCTTCTTCTTCTTCTTCTTCTTCTTCTTCTTCTTCCAACAGACCTAGAGAGAGAGAGATGAAGAAGCTCTACAACGGAAAGGGCAAAAGGGTTCACCCGTCGCCCACCCCTGCCTCCCCCTACGACCTCCTCGCGGCCCTTCCGGCGGCGGTCTTCGCCCTAGCGGCAGCCCTCTCGCCGGAAGAGAGAGAGGTCCTGGCCTACCTCCTCTCCGGCGGATCGCAGGAAAAAATCGCCGGGAAGAAGCAGCCCATAACCCCAAACCACCCGCGCTGGCAGACCCACCCGCCCGAGCTCAACTGCGGCTGCTTCAGCTGCTACAAGAGCTTCTGGGCTCGCTGGGATGCTTCCCCCAACCGCCACCTGATTCACCAAATCCTCGACGCCGTTGAGGAACCCATCGACCCGAAACCCCTTCCCGGCGATCGCCGCCACCGCCGCCGCCGCAGCCGCCGAAAGGACTTCGCCGAGGAAGAGTCCCCTGCCGCCGTCGATGCTGAGGAGATGAGGGTTCTGGCTGAGGATGATGGAAATGACGTGGGTTTTGAGGAAGGGATCGTCCGCTCCGGCGACGCCGACGGTGATTGCCGTAGTCCGATGAGGAGGCTTGTGAAGTTTATTGGGGAGACGGTTTGGGGCGCCTGGAACTAATAAAATCCCAACCTTTAAAACATTGTTAGTCAACTCTAAGGTAAGTTGTACTTCTTCTTCTTCTTCTTTGTAAGATTCTTCTCTCTTTTTTGAGTTGATTCTCCATTTTGCTGCAATTTGTAGATAAATAGCACTTCTGTTTGTAGATCTCTGTCATCTCCATGTCTGTGGTTGTAAGAAAATGGATTCCATCTTCTTTTATTTTGTCAGAAAACAACTCTTTCATACATTGAAAGGATTTTCCCCCCACACATATGTGATTTGTTGTCTCTATATACTTCTAATTTAGCACATCTAACTTAACTAGATATCATTTTGCCTGATATTAAGCTGTTTCATGGCTACTTTAGCTATAAATTTTTAAGTTTATTGCTTTATATAGATTAAAATGACAAAAACTATGCTAGTGAAGTGATTTGCATTAAAATTATACAGTTCAATGATAAATATTCCTAATATTGGTGAATGAATGATCATCGTATTAAAAATGATTGTAGATTGTTTGTAGATTGTGTAAGGAAGATAATAGTTGTGATCTCTGGAGAAATTATTGGGTTTGGGCAACTTAATGCCTCAAATGAAGTCCTTTCGGTATTTTTCTCATATTATGCATAGCTCATAGCAGTAGAGCTGAGTGAACAACAAAATAAACTATGAATTGTGATATGTATAGGTATTTTTCTACTACATATAGGTAACTTTTGTTAGGTATAAGTGTTTTTCATGCTACGAATAAGCAAGATATTGTTTAAGAATCTTCAACATTTTATATGGAGCACTGTAATACTTATGCATAGTAATGTCGTGCTTTCATAATTTTATATTTTATAATAGTGTATAAAGTGTTCTGTTCGAGCTGAAATATGTTACGTATATACTAGAATATGCTATACATCAAAAATAAGTTCTTATATATAGCAAGAAAATACTTATGCTTAGCACTATTTGTAGATAACGTCATTTCTTGTTCTGCTCTATTGTTCGGTCGGTCCTGCACACCTACGTGTCATGCTATGAGTTGCCCTTAAGCATTCGAGACATTACGTTGCATGAACTTAATAATTTCTTATCTATACGGTTTAGTCAATTTCATCATCAATCTATAAATCCATTAGATATAAATGAGAAAACATTTGATCACGTTATTAAAGAGGAGACAAGAAGACTTAAAATATCCAGCAATATGTTCGTTATATATTATCTTGTCTATCTTCTACTCGTATAATACTGCTTAAAAAATAGAAGGCATTTTAAATATACGTTCCTTAATTTTATGAAAAGAGTGACATGCAGTTTGTATTCATTGTTTGGCCGATAATCGTAAAAAAATAAGGCAAATTGGGATAGATAGAAGCATGTAAATGACTGCAATTAGTTTGTGGGATTGCTCTGTTGTCCTTGTGATATGCATTACCATACACTATAACTTTTTTTTATATTTTTTTATGGTTCATTTACTTCAATGTCACCTAAATTATCTTATATCCCTATGTTTAATATTTTATATTTTGAGTAAATTATTTTTATTGTCATAATCTTTGATAAATGTTGGGTATTTCCTATTGCATACATATTTATAAAGTAGCAAAGAGGAGTATGGTATTTATGCAATGTGATTTTTGTAATTTGTTATCAACTTAGAGTGCTCAAATGCAATTATCAAAAAAATGGATTTTAGTATGTAAAAATGAGATGTTGTTGAGTGTGATGTATGGAGATATTACAGTTCTTACAAGCATTTTTATAAAGATTTTTCTTAGAAGCAAAAAGTTAGAAGAGATAAATTGTAAAAGATTATGATATAGGAATCTAAACAATAGACAAATTTCAGGTAAGTCAGATATTGGGAAAATTATTTCCTTCGGCTATTTTTACCGTATTATCCTATCAACTCCTAGTGTGTTTGTTTGTAAGGTTAAATTTAAGAAGGCTAAAATTAAATTTGAATAAAGATATTTTTTTTATTGAAAGTTGTGAATGATGTGATATAAGTTAGTTATTATTTTAGTAATATGTGTAGGATGTGAAATAAATTTAATTTTTAATATTAAATTTTATGTGTGAAGTGATATGTCTGGTTAAAATTAAATCAGGTTAAATTTAAACTCGTAGACAAACAAGGCTTAGTGCTAAACAAGCGCACGGAACCCGCGTGCAATGCCACATATGCAATGGCAGAATAACCTGCATGCAGGGCCCACATGCTTAGGCGGCGCGCTTTGATTGAGCACTGTAGGAATGATGCAGCACGCTGATCGCACCCAACACTGTCTCTAGATATTGGCTATATAAAGTAAACTTTTCCTCGTCGTGCTATAAATTTAAGTGATTCATTTCAATGGCTCAACAATTAGAAAAGTTTCTGTTTAATTGAGATCAATTACTTCAATATCTTTTATTTATTTAACTTTATTTGGAGAAACACTTCTTTTAAGTGTGATTTGGATCACACTCATGTTTACGTATAAAGACCTTATCAACTACGAACATGATTGACTTCATGTTTCTTTTTTCATTTTATTAGCTTACATTTTTTCTGATATAATCATTTTAATGAAGTCTATTTTATCGTGATCACTCATATATGTAATCGTGCATCTTTACTATATTTACTTGATTACAAAAGTGTGTCCTCTATTTTCTAACTGTGTATAGTCTTAATTAGACATAAATATACTCCCAGTCTCTCTCTCTCTCTCCATCTCTCTAAGCTGGTAGGTGAGGAGTAGAAGTATTTATTCTTTGCTCGAAAGTATTGATCTTTGGATTGATGGAAACTCTTCTTTTCTAGGCATCCGCATTCTTTCCCTTGCTTAGGGGTTCATATGAGGTGGTGCGTTCACTATCATATAGGAAATCCCGAAAGATATTGTGATGATATTCCTCTCACCTGTTTGTCTAGGAGTTTAAAATTAACTTGGTTTAATTTTAACCAGGCATATCACATCACACATAAAATCTAATATTAAAAATTAAATTTATTTCACATCCTACATATATTACTAAAATAATAACTAACTTATATCACATCCCTCACATATTCTAACATAATAACTAACTTTATATCACATCCCTCACATATCCCAACATAATAACTAACTTTATTTCACATCATTCACAACTTTCAATAAAAAAATATCTCTATTCAAATTTAATTTTAACCTTCTTAAATTTAACCTTACAAACAAACACATTAGGGACAACCATTGCATTTTGACTGATAAAATCTTGTTGACTTTACACTTGAAGGTGAAACTAGTTGAAGCCCCATCGATAATGATCTTAGGTCTCTCCTTAGCTTAGATAATTAATCTTTGGGTGCTCAATGAGATCGAAGTTGATGCCAGGCGGCGTGAGACCTATTACTGCTAAGGTGGACTTGAGTTGCTCCCATGACACAGTCTTACGAGATATCTCGAGTCATGCTACCTCGTTAGTAGTCCACAAGACGAGTTGTCATACAGCCTCCACGAGGCAACTTCTCATATTTCGTGATCGTTGATATTTTCTCGAATATATATATATATATATATATATATATATATATATATATATATATATATATATATATATATATATATATATATATATATATATATATATATATATATATATATATATATTTAAAGTGTTCTCTTTCTAGATTTTTCTAAACTAAAAAACACAAATCTTCTAGGCTTTGTCATAGATAGGCATTTGCCAATCTTCTTCCTCTCAGCCTGCCGCCTTAGAATTGACCACCAAAGATTTGAATCATTCAAGATGATTGAATTTGTCTTCTATTTTTTTTTTTTTTGAACTCAATTTGTCTTCTATTTTGACATAACTTGCAGCTTCATTTTTCTTGCTTGATACATAATAAAAAATAAAAAAATTCTTGCTTGATTAATTTGGTAAATTGCATCTGGGCTCCTGAGTTCATAAGTGTTTTATAAATTAATTTTAATTTTTAAAAAATTTTTTGATTAGTGGATTAGAGAAGACCCCCCCCAAGCTTTGTGAAAATCTTATTCGATTAGTAAATTTAAATTGCCAAAATGATATTATATTTTTTCTCTCAGACACTCGAGTTTTCGTGCTCCTTTGTACTCTCCTCTTGGAGACTCCCTAAGCTTTGTAAATATCTTATTCGATTAGTAGATTTAAACAGCCAAAATGGTTTTGTGATTTTTCTCTCGAACACTTTGGTTTTCACATAAAAATCGATATTTTTTATCTGCTTTATTTATCACTTATTTCATTTCATTCTCGACGATTTTTTGCATCAACAAACTATGGGTAAATAGTTGTCGTAGATAAAATATGAAATTAAAAAAATTAAAAAAAAGATTAATAAATGAGAATACTTCAATAACTTGAAGAATAGACATGTTTTTATTAATTCACATGTAGGACTTACCATTTTGATCCTATTACATATAAGTATGTCACAAATTTTGTTATGATAAATTCATAAGTATTATCTTAAACACGTAAATAATATATCTAACATGAAATATAATATTTGCACAAAATGACAGGATATTCTTTTTTTTGAACACCACCACAAATCTATAAGCTGTGCATAGGGTGGAATTTTATGAAAGAAATTAAAATTCATTCGTATTTTACTTGATTTAAAATCGACTAAATTTTTCTCTAACTCAAACTTAGCCCATTCTAACAAAAATTTATTCAACTCAAAATTAATTTGATATATTTATAAACATTCATATTTTTTACTTTTTAAAATATAATTAAAAAGCTTTACATATATAAATACATCATATTAATAAATATAAAAAAATAAAATTATAAATATACTATAAGATTTAAAAGTAAATTTATGATATTATATTTTTATATACTTAATTTATATAATTTTTTACAAAAGTTGAATCTTCGTGTGAGACATTTGGCGGAAATAGAATCGTACGAAAATACAAATTCACCACCATCAAAAATCCCCCTTTGTGGAAACCATACGAGACGTTTAATTCAATATTATCTTAATACTTATATCATATTATTCATATATTATAATATCTAAATAGCATCATAGTTTTATAATTTTTAAAAAAATTATATAAAAATATAATCAAATTAAACAATTATTTTTTCTAAATAACATAACATTAAAATAACATTAAACTAAACGCCCTTATAAGAAACAAGCTTTTTCACCATACGATATTTTTTTGTACTTATACATGAGAAATGATTGTATTTTTATTCTTGTACGATTATGAGTATTATTTTCTATGTTTTAAAGATATATGAAATGAAGACTCCGGCCTACCCACACCTTGTATGAGGTGAATTTCGAGCGACTCAATATCAACTCGAAATTGAAATTTTATTTTCAAATTAACCCACTCAAAGCGTTCAAATGATTATTGGATCATAAATCATGTTTCAAATTAAGGGAATGATCATGTCTGCATATACCATAAGACCCAATAAATTAAATTTCCCTATAAATGTGTAATAATATAAAAAAATTGAGTGAAATATATAATTTCAACAGCAATAAATCCCCCTTCTACCCTGAAAAAAAAAAGGGAAAATTTCACCCCGGTCACTGAGTTTAAGGGTTAATATCACACGGGTCCACGTTTTTAAAATCCTATCAGCTGGGTCCCTAAGTTTTCAAAAAGTAAAATCTGGGTCCCTATTTTATTTTTTTATTATTAAAAAATATAAAAATTACCATTATACCCTTACCCTCCCTCTCTCCTCCAGATCC